>CANYBF010108671.1:0-25219 GCA_948192965.1 Dalechampia spathulata
AATGAAATATTTAATAATTAATATGTAATCAATGATAAATTAGTAATATTTATCTTTGAATAAAATTTAATAATTATTAAATATAAATAAAATTAGTAATTTTTTTAATTCAAAATTTAGTTGCTAACAAATATAAATAAAGTGAATAGTATTTCTATTTGAATAAAATTAGTAGTTTTTAACTTTGAATAAAATTTAGTACCTAATAAATACAAATAAAATGAGTAGTATTTATCTTTAAATTATACATTAGTTTACATTTTCAATTTGTTAATTTTAATAATGATATAATTATTTAATATTATATTAATTCATATTAAGCATACATTTTTCAAATTTAACAAGATAATTATATAAAATTTAATTTAATTTAATATTATGTTAATTAATATTAATATTTGCTCTCATTTTTTATAAAAAAATGGATAAAAACGTTATATAAACAACATTTTAAATAAGTACATAATGCTTACAAATGATAGGTCAAAAAAATTTGAAAACATAAAATATAAAATTATTATAAATGACAGATCAAAAAATTTATCCAAACATGCAACGCACGTTATAAAACTCTAGTATTAATAATATAACAAGTTCCATTTTCTGGAGGGGAATTTATTTAATAATTAAAAGTTTTGAAGAATTAAAACAAATATTGTACCATAAATTAAGGTGGGTAATTGTCCACCCTCCTCTTTACGTACGCATTTGAAATAGTCTCTTTAAATCAAATTAAACGAAAAAAATATTTATTATGATCTTATTTATATTTTTATATGTCAATTAAATAAATTCACATAATATAATTAAATATGGAGAATAATTTTATACCAAAAAAACTTTATTATATAAATAATTAAAAATCAAATCAGATTTATCACAAAATCATTCAACAAAAATGTTATCAAAATCATTCATAATATATAATATATAAATTGACTTATTTGAAGCTCATTCAATACTGGTTTAAGCTTACAAGTTAGCTTGATAAGAAACTTGTTAATTTATGTAAAAAAAATTGAATTTTAGATATATAATATATAAATTTATGATTATATAAATATATACAAATATTTTTTTATATAATTATTCATATAAAATTAAAACCATTCATAAAATATAATACTTTTATTAATAATTTTTTACTTTTAATAAAAAAATAAATAATTTATTTATAATTTATATTTATTATGTTTGATTGAAGTTAAAAGAGAAACAAATACTGACGTTTTCAGGAGGTCAAGTTTTACTTCTCATTGTCCTTCACATTTAGTTAGCATCAAATAATAGCTAAATCAATTTCCTACAGATTCTGAAAAGTGTGATGTTTGATTTAATGACATAAGATGAAATAATTTACAAAATTTATATAAACAGGAAATATCATCAGTTCAATTTACATGATGCATGCATATGAAAGTTGTGTATATATTCTATAATACAGGACAAAGTGCAATCAGTATAAGATATACCTATGGATTGTAGAATAAAGTAATCATCCTTCCTTCCTTTCTACTTCTATTGCGATCTCGTTCCGGCGAGTAAATGGAAGTGTGAATGGCGGATTATACTGCAACCAGAATGACCGAAAAAAGAATATTACAAACGGAAAGTTACCTTGACAGTAAAAGGGGAAAGTTACAACCAGAATGACCATTCTCACCTGTGCAACTTCCACTGACGCGCCTTCTTTAACTCTAAATTGCGGGTCATATTTTAAAGCATTTCGTAACTTCAGTTCTCGTTGTTTAACATCTTCATCAGTGACAAAACCTGATTCATATCGAGGAAATTAGGGACGGGATTCCCCCCATGCACTTGAGAAAATGAGTGATATTATTGAGTAATTAACTAACATTTCCACTTAATATAATAGGAAAGCAGTGCAAGAGGACAGAGACTCTAAAATTTTGGAAGCTGTAGCCCAAAATTGAACAACTGGAAAAGAAGGATGCACTTAGGCAACCCAACCAGTTTGGGACCAAGGCTTACCAGAATTGAAGATGAATTTGATTCACTATATATTCAAATGCAAAACTTGTTCATCCGATCCAGATTGAAAGATAAAGCACGGCTCTCTTTTTTGCCCTTTTAGTTCTTATGAGACTAGTTAAGGGTTTGATCAGAAGATTCTACTCCATGTTTTCACCAGAAATTATCCCGACTCTTTGTTAAGATATTTATTGTGAGCAACTACCAAATAGAGCAACCTAAAAAAATGGCGCGCAACGAACAATTGGATGCAAATATCTCCTATAACAAAATACAAGAGATGGAAACCTTATATGGAAAATCAATTTATACACCATCCACTTCATACCTAACAAGTCTGCCACTAGATCTAAATTTGCAATTCCAATATAAGCCGCTTACAATACTAATTTGAAGAGGTCTCAGTCATCAAAAGGACATACCAGAAAAGGCAATGACTGCAACGACTTTCTTTGGCACCTCAATTATCTCCACTGTTGTATCTTTAGGCAATGGCAAATCAGCACCATACTTAGAAGGCATGACAAAGGACATCTGCCAATTATCCTGATCTTCCACCTAAAAAAAGTGGTGGTGAATTAAACAGAAAATAACAAACTAGTAAAAGTCATTAACTGAGATGAACTTGTTAGACTTTTGCATCCAAATATATACATTCACAGGAATTACTTGAAATAGAATGCTCATTAAAAGAACAACCAACTCCTACATGCAAACGTATCTATATATGCAAATCACAGTCTAAGCTACCGTTATAAGGACAATGCTTGCAAATACATCATTCCTACATTCTCCACTTCTCAAATTGCCAGAAGATGCAACCCAATTCCAGAATTCATTACAGGAGGCCCTCCAAATCTCTTATGGAAGGCAATAAATTATAATTAATGACAGCATTTCTAAAATAGAATACAGCAGTAATATTCTAAATAGCAGCAGTATTCCTAATTAAAATAGTATGGTTTTAGCAATCCTTTTTATTTAAATAATTTCCAAGTTATAAATTCCCATTTGGGAAACTAAATAACTTTATCTTGTCATCTCTAAATAAGAGAAGAATGAAGGAATAAAGTAATAAGTCAGAATTCAACCAAAAAGAAGAGATTGGAGTTCTCCCTCCCATTGAACTCCAAGGTTTCAGTCTCCCTTTATTGAGCTGAATTAATATTCAAAATTGGTCGACTTAAGAATTTGAATAAAGGCAAGGATAAGTCAACATTAATAGATTCTGATTTTCATGTTCATCATCCTATGACTCAATCCTTCTCTAGAAATCATAACAGAATCTTAGTTTGTCTATAATTAAAAAGGTGGTCTTCCATGTTATTTAACCTTCAACCCATTTTAGTCATTCACTCTTGAGATTTCCTAGTTGGAATTACCCACAATAATTAGCTAGGCTATTCATGTAGGAACCAAATGCAAATTCAACTTCACCCCATGACATAGAATAGTCTTCTAGTTCATTTTCCAACCAAAAGAATAAACGGCACAAAACATTCCAATCATCTGGACATCGAGTGACAAAAACTTGACAAAGTTAAATGCACAAGGTAATGTGAACAGTCACATCAATTTAAAACATCATTAAAGTCAAAGTAGCAGAGAAAAAACAGGAGCATGATAGAAAATGACTTGCAAAGCTATTAAGCATTAACAGAAATCTACAACATAGACTCACCTTCTTCGTTATCACAGGTGTTGTCATTTCCATTTTCTCTCCATTAGATTGAGTTTTACGCGTGAAAACAGGCGTTGTCATTTCCATTCTCTCCCTTCTCGAGTTCTGGAGACACAAAAAGAAACAAACTAAACAAAATGAAAAACCAAAGTAAACCAACATAAATAGGAAGTTTAAATATTACACTTAACACATTAATCACAAGCATCTTGTCTTCCAACTACCTTACCAAACAAGTACTCAGCTAAGACATTGAAAGACTGAGAAGCACCATTAAAATCAAATCCAGTCTTCCCTGGCATTGTTGTCGCCGCGATAAAGTAAGGCTTTAGAACAATCACACAACCCCCAAATTCAATTTATCAGCTCTGTCAGAATAATCTATTGAAAACAAAAGAAACGCAAGAGGAAATAAATATATATATATATAGGTATACCTCAACTTCTCTAATCTCATACTGGTCTCTCCTGGTTAAGACCTTATACTCCACAGTTTCAAGATCAGGAACTATACGAAAGAAATCATAAAAATCAAAGGCCAAAAACGACTAAGAAAAGTTCACAAAAACTCGAACAAAAGAATGATAACTCCTCCATTTTTAACAGATAAAAAGAAACTAAGAAGAAATACCAGCCATTAGTGCTTCCTCTAAATTCCGGCTCTCAAACCTCTTAGGAAACACATACTTAGCACTATCATTAGCCAAATCGAACAAAACTGCGAGATTCAAAGAAGCAGCAATCTAAGTCTAAAATCAGATACAACGAAATTGTAAAGGTAATTAATTAATAAATATTGATAAAAACTGTAGTAACATTTACGTCGCTGGGACACATTAGAGGCCTGAGAAGCGAGAGCGAAGATTAGAGAGATGCGAGCTTCGAAAGCAGATGATGAAGTGGTCTTCCTGGTAGTTCTGTCGGCGGCGAGAGATTTAACTGACGTGGCGCAAGGAAAACCAGCTAGGGCTTTGGGCGGGTACTGAATTCGAATTACCGGTGAAGGGTTACAGAGAAGCATTTTGTTTCCTTAGTTGCCTGGCTGTCCATAACTTCCAATTTCAGTTGAGGATTATTTTATTCCTTCCCCTTATGCGATATTCATGGTCCAGAGCTTTCGCGGTTTTTATTTATTTTATTTTATTTTATTTTATTTTTTAGAATATATATATATATATATAGATATGATAATAAAAACTCAAACCCCAACCTCTTAAAACTCTTTAAACAATATTCATAACATTAAACTATAATATCATTTATATTATTATTATTGATCGGAACTTTAACATAAATCTCAAATTTATCATAAGTATAATATAAAAAATTAAATTTAAATTATTTATAATTAAATTAATATTTGATATTATATTATTAGTTAAACTTTTAATGTTATTAAAATTTATGATCATAAATACATTATATTCATAAATTTATATAATCTATTAATATAAATTATCATTTTAATTTTTTTAATATCTCAAAGCAAAAAATAGTATTAATGGCTTGGTTTTTAAGTGAAACACAGTTTTTTAATTTTAAAATTTATAAATCAAATAAAATCCTAATTAAGTTCTTAAATTTATTTTTTTATGTAAGAAATAATAATAAATTGTATTTTCACTCAGTTGGCTGATTAATAATTAATTATAATATCCATGACAAAAAAATAATATAATATTCATCTTGTACTATCAAAGGTTGAGAATTTTTCCATTATAACTATGAATTCAATAAAAAAAAAAAGGGATAAATTCGAATAAGAAATAAAAAAATAAAGATTATATCATTTCATATAAGAATTTTTATAACTATTTTTTTACTAATCGATCATTTCATATAAAATTTGTATATAAAGTATGATTACGATATATTATTCATATATTTTTATTTAATATTTAAATTTAAATTTTTAAATAATTAATTACTTAAATAGAAAAGTTATTGAAAAAATAATTATAGATTTTCTTATATTTATTTACAGTTTTATAAAAAAATGTTGGAATGAGGAATTGGAAGGAAATATCTAAATGAACATTGATTAATAAAATATTGAATTTTTTTATTTTTACATACACATAAAAATAATAGTATTTACTTGATAATGTTTTCTTTTAATTAATCATTCTTTACATGTAATCCAATATTTTTTAATATATTTATTATTATTAATTAGAGTTTAATTATAATTATTTTTGTTAGACATAGAATTTTGATTTGTATATTTTGTATGAGTAAATTTAAGTTATTTGTAATTTTAAATAAGTTTTTAATGTATGGTACAGGCATACCATTTATATTTGTAATATGGTATGATCATACCATTGATCATGCCAAATTAGATTGACTTTACTGTTGTGGTATAAGTATACCAGTTTTGGTACGAGTGTACTAGTTCTTTGTGTTATGTGGTACGGGCACACAACTGATCGTATCATGTTAAGTTTGTTTCCTTGAATTTGGTATAGACATATCATTACTCGCATAAAATTTTGTTTATCAGAAAATTTAATTTGGTATGGGCATACTAATGATGGTACGGACATACTAATGCTCTATTACTCGTATGAATTTTGTTTGTCAGTAGATTTACTTCTGTACGAACATATCAATGGATGGTATGATCATAACAAGCTTTTGTCTTATGTTTGAATTTATGTTTTTAAATTGGTATGGGTATACGGAAACCCATACGACTGTATGCGACTTTCCAAATTCAATTTAAACACTGTCTAACGGTTCTATTTTCAGAACATGTACTTTCATTTCAAATTCTAACAGCTATTTTTGTAAAGTAAAGCTTCTTTTAAGTATTGAACTTTAATAGCAAGTAAGTTTGCTTATTGTATTGCAATTTTAATATTGTATTGCAATTTTAATATTGTAAACTCTCCTTGTGTTGTATTCCCACAACATAAGTATTAGGTTTTGTAATTGTAGGTTGGTATGAGATTAATGCTAACTTGTATTTGAAAGTTTAATGATTGTGAGATTATAATTATTGTAAAAGTTTGAGTGTTAACTTGAAAATATTGGGATTAAGATTGAAATCTTAAATGGAAGACTTAAGAAAAGTGGACGTAGATAAGAATTAGTAACGAACCACTATAAATTGTACATGTGTTGCCAATTCCGTAAGGTTTTAATCTTAATTCTTTATTTCCTTATATTTAATATGATTGTATCAAATGGTACTTAATTCAACTTTTTATTTTATTTATTAATAGAAAAATTTTAAAAAATATGATACTTACAATACAAACATTTATAAATTTATAAAATTATTTTTTAAATTAAAAATAATTAATTTATTTTATACGAAATTGGTAAGAAGCATCGTATATATTATAGTTAATTATAAATAGATAAATAGTGAGTAGTTTTCATATTTATGGAAGGTTAGACCCCCATTTCAATAAAAAAATCAAAAATCATAATTTTTAAAAGTAATAAAATTTTAAATTTATTTATTTAGCTAAAATATGAAATATATAAATTTTAATGATATTCTTATAATAAAATCAAATAAGTAACATATCATCATAAATAAAAAATAAAGAAATTAAAAAAACTCATTTCATATAAGGGAATTTAAATTATATTGAAATAAAAAAATTTATACATGTAAAAAAGTTTAACATTATATAAATTATTTTATTTTTTAAATTAAATAATAAAAATTTATAAATACATAAAATATTTAAATTATTTTAAATTAAATAATTTGTTGATAAAATAAATAATAATTATCAATATTAATTCACATGAAATTACCATTTTATAATAAAATTTTTTCACCTCCAATAATTCAAACTATATTATTCCATTTTTGTAATCCATTTGTTCATTCATAGCATAATTTTTTACATGTTAAAATAAATTATTTTAAAATATTATTTTTATAAATATTTTTAAAAAAAATTAAAAAAGAACCAAACATTTTTTTCTTAAAAAAAATTGACAATTTAGATGGATTTAATCCATTTCTTGGTACCCAGTTTAGGACCCAATCCAATTGATATTCCTTCTTCCTTTAATTAATTAATATGATTTTTTAATATTAAATATTCTTTGTAATGCCCGATAACATATTCTTTACTTGGTACCAACACCACATCCGAGTACCAACTGGACTACACCCATAATTACTTTTTAACGTGGTCGTTTATCATATGTATAATAGTTAAATTTTTCATATTAATATTATTTATTTGATTTCTTAATTATAATACACTTTATTTAATATGAAATAATAAATTTTTTAAATAGTTATTCATCATTAATAATAATAATAAATAATAATAAATAATAATAATAATTATTAAGATATATATTAATTATTGAAAAGAAAATTGCTGACAAAATATTTATCAAAATTTTCATGATAAAAATAAGTGACTAAAATTATAATAGAATATCATATATTTAATTTGTTGGAATAAATATTTTGATAATTAAAAAAAAGTAAAAAAGAAAATATCTATGATTCTAATTTTTAAGCCACTCAGCTACCTGAGCTCGAAGATGGTTCTGCTTCACTCCTAATTTCATATGGCTGTAACCTAAGGGCAAAAAAAAAAAAAAAAAAAAAAGAAGAAGAAGAAGAAAATCAATAAATGGCATCTATTTCCTCCACTTGCTTCATTGTATCTCCAAAATCCCGAATTCTTTTAGCATCCAAACCCTCATTTCGCCTAAAACCACCGGATTCTTTCACCAGACTTCAATCTTTTCCGGTTCATCGATTTTCCCCGAAATTGTCTACTTCTAGGGTTTTTATTAGGGCTGGCATTGATGTTCCGAGCGGAGGATTCGTCAGGCCTCCTGGAGGTGTAGTTGAAACCGATAAATTGCCTGCAGATGTTAGAAAGCGTACGATGGAAGCTGTTGAGCAATTTGGTGGTAGGGTTACGATTGGGGACGTCGCAGGTAAAGCTGGTCTTAAGTTAAATGAAGCTCAAAAGGCTCTTCAGGCTCTTGCTGCTGATACTAATGGCTTTTTGGAGGTATCCATTTCTTCACCACAGTAAATTAGCTATAGTTATAATAATTGACTTATAAATTAAGGTTGCAGTCACTTGTTAGAGTACTGTGGCTGTATGATAAGGATTTTGATATAGGTTCATTAAACTAAATTAGAAACTTGTTTGGAATGGATCATGTGCAAGAACTGAAAATTTGGTACGATTATTTAAGTTTTGGCGTGATTTTTTCGAAAATACATTTGTAATGATAAGTTGAAATTGAAATAATTATCTACTTCATAAAGAGAAGAGTTGAAAGATGCTTAGCATCTTTCCATAATTTTTATTTGGCGGATGATATAGGAGACGCATGAAAATGTATCCCAATTATGCTTATAGATGGATAAAATTCATAACATATGGCCTGGTCTATATTTCTTTTTTTGTTTTTAAGCTTCAAGCTCTTTTACAGAGCATTGTCTTTTCTTATGAGAAGAAAGTCAATTTGATTTTTATTGCGCTCATTGTATCTAAATGAGTTTCTCTTTTGATAAGGTATTTTTTTATTGCTTCTTTATCCACATACATCTATGATGTTGGAATCTTTGTTTATTTAGCACCACTTGTGGGTTGCTAACATAGCGAATAATTTCCAGAGAAAGAAACCTCAATTCTACATCCTTTCCTATGTCTTACTATTCCAATTAGTATACAATGCAATAAATGTAAAACATGCATATCCGGGAACAAGAATAATAGATAGTCGGGCGATTCTGTTTCTTGTTCCTTGGATAATTGGATTTGTGTTCCATGAGTTATGGCTTATATCTAATGTCAAGTTTATAAGTTGCCATTTCTAGAGTTTAAGGATGGAGCTAATACTGTTATCTCCATATATGAGCTATTTGAATTTCTTAATTTCATGAAATTATTTTCAAGATGGTCTCAACAGGTTTCGGATGAAGGTGATGTCCTTTATGTGTTCCCTAAGGATTATCGCACAAAGCTTGCAGCAAAGTCGTTTAGGATAAGATTTGAACCTCTGATTGATAAGGCAAAGGTAGAAAGCGACTTTTCTCTTTATGTCCTGTACCAACTTTATGTCATGTGCCTAATGCATAAGATGCTACTGGTGTCTATCCGTAACAGGCAACAGGTGAATATCTTATCAGGGTTTCTTTTGGCACAGCATTGATTACTTCAATAGTTCTGGTTTACACAACCATAATTGCTCTCCTTTCAAGTAGAAGGTGACTGATAATACTGGCACATTGCATTTTCTTTTATCTTGTATCAAAGGTGATGTAAGAATTGTATGATTGCTAAATCTTTATGATAACAAAAGTATTGATGATTTGCAGTGAGGAGGACAATCGTGGAAGACGTGGAGGCAGAACATATGGCTCAGGATTTACCTTTTACTTTAGTCCCATCGACCTATTTTGGTAATATGCTCTGAGATGACCTAGTCTGTCTTTCTTTTATATAAACTTTGCCATTGCCAAGTTTATCAAAAGAAAAAAAGATGATTTGGATGGCTTAATTATTGTTTACTGGAAAGCTACAGCTCTGGAAAACTACATTGTTTAATTGGGTTAGATGAAAGATATGTAATATATTGATACAGTTTATTATATCATGCCCATTGTGCAGTGCATTTCTCTCTTAAAAAGTTGCTAAATTAAACAATAAATACAGAATTACAACTCTTATAGCTTGGAAAATAATGGTTAGAATTAGATGATTATATAGCATTAATTTATTCAGGTTAGAAGCAGCAACTGGAGCCATTAATATTGTTTCCCTTTTTTTCACATGAAGCAATAAGAAAAACTGCAAAAAAACCTGTTCATGGAGGGATAATGAGGCAAACCAAACCTTCATTCCCACATTTACTACATAGGCATTGCTTAGCCAATATGTTGCCTTCATAACTGAGGCTGTTTTCTATCAAAATCTTTACATTTTATTTTATTCTATTTTTTAATCTTTTGTTTTCTCTTCATTTCTCACAAGTTTGTGTTCAGAATAAACATTTAAATATATGTTAGTTGCTGTCTATTTGGCCTGGCCTAAGCTTAATATCTTCCTTTCATCATTTTTAGTAGTCATGATATAGATTCCATATGTTGCTTGACTGCTTGCATTCGCTGATTGACTTAAGTTTGCAGCATTGACATATGTAGTTTAACGTATTTATCTGGTAGATGCTTTAAACAGAGATATATATATGTATGTATTTTTATTAATACACACTATTAGATGATTTTAGAAATCTTGTTATGGTTTTATGGATCATCTTTGAGATATGTTTTAGCTTCAAACTTCAAAAGCATGCCTCTGGAGATTGTGGAAACCTTAGTTTTGGAAGATTGAGAATATGCATTTGCACGTTTGCTTTGTTGTAGTGAATGTTGAATACATATCATGGCCTTTTAAGTTTCATGGGATTTATGCATATGCTCCTTTTTCTGAGTTTTTTAGCTTCCATAAATCAAGAAAGTGAAATTCTGAGAAATTTTATGTGAATTTTATCTTCATAGGTACTGGGATCCATATTACTATAGGAGGCGACAAGCACAAAAAGATGATGGTGATAAGATGAACTTCATTGAATCTGTAAGCTTAAGAAATGAATCACAAATAGTTCTTCCTAAGTTTTTTTGCCATTTAAAATAAATCCTATTTAATTGATTATTTTAGGTCTTCTCATTTGTGTTTGGAGATGGTGATCCTAATCAAGGAATTGAAGAAGATAGGTGGAAGTTGGTAATACTTCAGCACTGAATTCAGTGGTCCGTGCTTTGAACATTTTGTTTCTGTTTATTGGTTGTATTCTTACACCGATTCCGTTGGTTCTCTCTTTCATCTTTCTTACATTCTTAGGGTTCTCTAAAGCTTGTCAACTTCTGATAGCTTTCTTTCCTTCGCTGTTATGATGTTATCTTTTCAGTATGACATTCAGCTTATTGATTTGACCATCCAACTTGAAACTTTACTCAAATGTTAGAAGTTATTGTTACACTGGATCAATTCGACAGATAATCTTTTCTTCTGAAACAACAAATAACCTTATATTCTGATAAGACTGGACTTCTAAATCATATCCATAAAAAGTACGGCATAGTTCTTTATGTCAAGTGTTAACTCATATTTTACTGTCAATCGTTTTCACCTAGGTTTGTAGCTGATAGGCAGAGTATAGGAAATTCCAAGGTCAATATCAATGAGCATTGATGTGGCAATTGGGTGTGATTATGCAATAGAGAATGCATTTGAAGTAATCTTTGGCATTTCTGATGTGGTTGATGGTGTCACAATAATACATTTTTGGATAATCTGTTTGCTTGAATTGTAATCTTAAGAGTTGTTCTTTTAATTGTCCATAGAAGTGAAAACAGTGTTACATAGTGCTGTAATTGTAATGCCTTTTTGTTTGGGATGCATTTGCAGATTGGACAATATATTTCATCTAATGGTGGTGTCGTCACAGCTGAAGAACTTGCGCCATTTCTGGATTTGGAAACTGCAGACGAAACCATGGTTTTCTATTCCCTGCTTTTCATTTAGTGCTATTTAACTTGTCTTGACCATGGAATTCATTTTCTAGATTTTCATGTGAAACCAGTCTGTAGTTCAAATTTTCTCAAAAATTTTGAAAGGGATAGGTTACTATCAGTAGACACAGTTTCTTTTTCTATTCAAGTGGTAGTAAAAGAACCAGAAATATTGTCAGTGTGAGCTTATCCGTATTTCCTTAATTTAGATTGCAATAGATCTGTTGGATTGTTCTGTAGTGTTATTTGCACTTTTAGAAAGCATCTCAGTATAACATACATTTGGTATTACTAGAATTTAGCTCTTCCTATCCCGCATCTTTGTGGTATGCAAAGCTATAAAACCTTGTTTTTTCTTGGTTTCAGAATGATGAATCATACATCTTACCAGTTCTTCTGCGCTTTGATGGTCAGCCAGAAATTGATGAAGAGGTATGGAAAAGTAATGCAATTAAGCAAGGATGTGAATTATGTTCTTTGGATTTTCTGTATTTGCCTTTTATGATGACAACACAATAACAATTCTCATTTTGGCTGCATGTACAGCACATATATATGTTCTAAAAATGTGCTACAATCCATTGATTGGTTCTTTTATTGATTGTTATATCCTAAGTGAGAAAATTTCACTCTCAGAATTTGCTGAATTGCTATCATGCAGGGCAATATTTTGTATCGATTTCCTTCACTTCAGCGTACAGCTTCTTCCCAGAGGAGTGGAAGGAAGGAATATGTAGGCAGAAGATGGGCAGATTGGGTTGGAGGACTTGATAGGTTCTTCAAGGAGAGGAAATGGCAATTCAGGTTCTTATCTGCTTGCTTATGCCTTTGAATTTAACAAAATTGTTGAAAAATTGATTCCTAATATCTACTTAGGTTTTTGTTGCAGTAAGGCTGGTGCATCAGAGAAAGCAATGGTCATTGGATTGGGTGGACTCAACTTGTTTGGTGTCATTATTCTTGGAGCTATGTTAAAGTATAAACTTTTGGAGATTGATGCTTGCTTTGATTTTTTTTTTTCACGTTTCATATATGTGATATATCTACCTCCACCTCTATTCTGATCTGAAGGGATGTTACTCTTACACAAAGTGGACTAATTAATTTTGTAGCTGGTATATTTCCTTTACTTCAGGTATGGTTTCATCTTTAACTTTCATATTGAATGAGCGGCAGTATTTCTTAACATAATTTACCATGTGTTTCTTCTATAAACTACAAAAACATTCTTTGCAACTCTTTAAATTTCTTTTCTAGAATGGGATAAGGTTCCCAGGTGATTAAATTTACCTATTCAATTTTGCTAATTCTTATCTATTTATCCTTGATTTTTGAAGAATTGTTTATTAAAGCTAGAGAGTAATTGTATTCTATTTCACGATATCCAGCAAATATTGGCAATGAATTTGGTGTGAGTGCAAGTGCAGAAGTTTTAAAAATAAGCTCATTATCTTGATATGAGAACTTGAAAATTGGTTGTGATTTGTTATCAACTGCATGCTGATTCATATTCGTTCACCCTTGCTTTCGTTGAAATGATTACAACAATAAATTCTGCAGGTATATGCTGGTTCGTTCTTTGCAATTCCTTTGATCCGCTGGTTTCTTGTTCGCTGGAGGAATACTGAAATAGAGAAAAGAAACAAAATAAGGGAACAGTTTGCTCGAAAACTTGAACTGCCTGATCCTTCACTTAGGCGGAAGGTAGTCACTTGAACTCTCAAATCTATTTCATTGTTTTCTTTTGGTCCATTGCGAGTAAAAGCTGCCTCTTTATTGGGCTGTTATCAAATTATCATTGTAGATACTAAAAATCTCAATTCTTGAGCATCCTTGTTATATTTTCCACCTTTTAAGTATCCTACTGAGTGAAAAGTATCTCACCAAAAATCACAAGAAATGTATTTTCTCTCTGACAATGGCAAGTCCTTCAAGAAGGTTTTGCTTACTTTCCCTTGGATTCTTTGATACTTCGTTCAGGAAGCAGAGAATTGAGTAGAGAATGGGAGTTCTCCCTAGTTTGAGAGCCATGTTGACATTGAAGTTCCATTCATATTACATATTATCAGGATCAACTAAATAAATAAATAAATAACTAATTAGGGATACCCATTCATATTACATATTATTAGGATCAACTAAATAAAAAATGTAATTATGATACATTGAAATTTATTGGAACAGTGCGATATTCCCCCAAGGTCCGCAAAAGCCATTCTTCCCAAGGGGGCAGCCTTAACAAACAAGCTAGAAATAGGAAATTTGCTTATGCTTATCTTAGGCATCTATGTTTTAGTTATCCTCCTATGTTACTGTCACTTGTGGTTATACTTTCATTGGGAGAAAATTTATTCCTCCATTGCATTTCTTGTTCAGCTTTTAAGTGCTAGAGATATGGCCAAAAGAACCGTCATAGGGAAGGATCGCATTGTCTACAGCACTGACAGGGACTTAATCGAGCAAGATGTTGAGGCCCGAGAATGGGATAGGAGATTCAGAGAGATAGAGAAATCAGAGTGAGCTATTTCTGGTAAACATTACCATGTTCTTGTTTTGATGACACCAAAATTTTGTTATAGTCATTATACAAAATATCTACTTCGCTTGCACCGACTCACTTTCTTTGTGTCCATCCAAATTGATTGATCTACCATTCTTTATAGAGGAAGATTAGTTAGAATTTGCTAAATTTCATTTGGGTGGCACTCGAAACGATTACTTCTACTACTAGTAATTGTGAAATACATTATGTGCTTTCAGGAGTTGAACATATGGATTTCAATTCTCTTCCTGTAAAAAAGCGTCAAAGAAATAGGCGAGCTGGAAGCAATCGATTCATCTTTGGTGAAACTTTCCACAAGCAAAGAATCTATAAATTTGGCGACATTATATTGACTTGTGCTGATTCACCTGTCTTGATTTCCATTTTCTCATGAAATTAATTTAGGGTATGAACTTATTGGCCTGGTCATTATTATTAGGTGTGTAGGTTCCAGAATGCGTAGAAGGGTAAATATTGCTGATCCCTATATCCCTTGTTCATGTGTATTAAAACCCATTCATAATTTCTCACGTTGTCATTATAGATCTCATATTAGATGTTGCCGTCTACAATTTCATCTGCATGATTCTATTTGTACTTGTGATATCCTATGGATATTAGCACCCGAATCGGAAAGGTTGCCTGGTAAAAAAGGCTCGGATCATAGGATATGCAGGAGGGAGAAAAAAGAAGAGAAAAAGAAACGTACATGTTAGATATGTTGCAGCGATTAGGGATGGCAGTGGGTCGGGTTGGATCGAAGAATGAACAGGTATTAAAGAGCGCAGGTATTACCCGCCCTATTCCCGATTTCCTTGTTAATGGATAGGCTGATAATTAGATGAACAATCGATTATAGAGTTGATGAAAAGTTTAACATAAGTATAAAAAAGTACCTGATAGTTTCGTTAACTGGATTTTTCATGATACTCATGATCTTGTAGTTTTGTTTTTTAGTTCAATTTAGTAATTTAAGAAAGAAATAGCATTACATTTTTAATATTATGTTTACATATTATAAATTTTCAACGATTTAGAACTGCTTATAAGATTAGTATACAACTAGCAGTAATGAGCTCATAACAAATAAATAAATTTGATATGCATTTCTAATTTAATTAGGAATAAAATGAAATAATTTTTAAAATAAATTAATAATATTATTTGAAGTTGCTCAATGATTAGTTTCATAGTGAATGACTTATTTTATTAAAGCTTATAATCATAAAAATCTCATCATTTTTCTAATATGGATTTTTATTGCTATCAAATAGAAAAATATTTATTAGATTTATGAAGAGTTTTTCAAGCAATTATCTTTCTAATTATGATGGAGCTATTCCACTGGAAGATTTTCTTTTTTCTAAAGAAAACAACTACAAATTGATGGATGAGGAATGAAATTTTGTAAATCAAGAACTGAAGAAAAAACCTTATTCTTAAGATATTTAATTTTATTTGTTAAAAAATCCTAAGAAAATACTTTATATTATGAAGCTTTAAATTAATTTTCTTTAAAGCAAAACCTTTTAAAAATTATTTTAGAATTCAATTTATTTTATACAATCTTTGAAATTAACTTGCTAATTTCACAAAATGATTTTAATTTGTTTTCAAAGCCAATTTTGATGAGTGCTTTGGACTAACAATCATTACCCACTTTGGAATTTGTAGAGATACAAAAACATGTCTATAGCTAGCCATGGATTCATGGAGGTGAAGCTTAAGCCTTTGCCTGTATCTGTTTCTTCAAATCTTTAAGAGGTCCATAGCTCTTTTCTTCCTTCTTCTCTTTGCTGCAACTGCATTCACTTCTGTTCAGATTATTTCCACATTCCAGGCACACTCCTTTGCAACTTGGATCACATACTGCATTGTCTGTAATCTCCACATGTACAAGATCTCTTATGTTCTTCGATATGTCCATCTCCTTTTCGTCCGGAGGAAAGTAAAATCTATCATCCCAATCGATCAAAGCATCATCCTCGTCTTCGTCATCATTCTCGTCTGTGTACCTACTTGTGACAGAAGATCTGAATTTACTTTCACCGAATATCCTTCCCATATCGATCATCTCCGGTTCTTCGACAGGTTCCTCAGTTAGTAAGAAAGAGAAGTTGGAGTAAATGCTCTCAGCCGCTGGTTCAGCACACCTTATAACATAACATTAATCCACAATTTAGTTCTCATAAACAACTTGGAACTGGGTTCTGAACGCATAGAGCAATACAAACAAACACGATCTTAATCTCTTCTTTAGTTCAATTATTAGATTTTGATAATCGATTAACAAGCAACGGGGGAAGAATCTTGAAACACAAGAGAATCAGCTTAATAAATAACCATATGATTCCTGATAATGTCAACTTGGTGAGTTACAGGCTATTGCTTGTGGAATTCAACCACCATATCCAGGGACGGAGGCAGGGTCAGGCCGGTGAGGCGGCTGCCCTCTGCGTCTGCCAATGGTACGGGTAGAATTCAACTTGCCCTCTTGCCTCCGATCCCTTTGTCCCCTTAAAAAATGCAAAATCGTAGAATTCGACATTGTTATTGATAAACTGAGATATATGCCATTTTCTTTCTCAAGGTAAACATCACAAATTTCACCATGGCTCGTATTCAAATACATAGAAAGCATGAGAAAGTAGAAAATACCTGTTGCAAGTTAAAGTTAGGACAGTCTTGATGATCCCATCAAGCCTCAATCTTTGTTTCTTCCTTGTCACATCAATGGAAACCTGAACAGGAGTTCCAAGTGGATAATCCTTCACTGATTTAGTCACTCGTAATCCCATAATCGAAGCTCTTGATTTTGAAACGTCAGAGGAAACTTTCCCTAATCCAAGCCTTTCCAATGTCGTACAGTACTCTATATGTGAAACTGAAGGGTTTCTCTTGTATATAATAGCACCTTCCCATGGCGAATTAATGATTTCAGGGTCGTCTTCTTCATCCAGATCATCCCACCCCAATGACACATCAGTAAAATTCTGATTTTTAGGCATAATACGTGAATTGTTTCTAGTAGATAAACTAGTCCACGGAAATCCGTGATGAACAGAAGATACGCTTGAAATTGATGGCCAATTCATTTGAGAAGAAAATGGGTTTCTTTTACCAAGCAAGGATGGAGCTATGGCGGGTTTCAAGATTACACAAGACATATTGGTTTCTTCAGAAGGATTTGTATCAAAGCACAGAAGAAATGAAGGAACAGTTGAACAAGAGTAGTCAGGAAAACTCAAGATTTCTTCTCGAATATAATTAAGAGGAAGTTTCTAGTATTAAGCGGATTCGCTCATCCTCCTCTCCTCACAACCGCAACCGGTGGAAGTCGCCGATATGGTTGACGTTCCGGCTAGAAATTAAAAGCACAAGATGATGAAACAAATAAGAAAAAATCAGTTCGGAGCTTAAGAAAGAAGGGAAGACAGGGTCTGATGGGGTTCCAAAGGCATGAAGCGGATAGGGTTTAAGATTTTATAATTTTGGGAAAAATTTTCAAATAGACCCCTTAATTTTATAGATATATCACTTAAACCCTTCGTAATACTTTTAAAGTAAAATAACTTCAAAATTAGTTTTAATTAAGTACTTGTTTTTATCATTTTGTTAATAGCTTTTTATAAATGATTGATTTTTTTCATTTTAATTTATATTTAAAAATGTTGTTGACTAAGGTTGGTTTCTTGCTTCTTTTTCTACTCATGCTAATTTAATAAATTCATAAAATGTATTAAAATGAACTAAAAGTTAAAAATAAGGTTAAAAACATAAATTAGATTAAAAAACCGTATTAACTTAATAAAAAATTATTACATAAACTGAAAAAGAAAGATAGTAATTAGTACATAAATATATGTGCATTTGGGGTTGCATTATAAAATACAAACACCTGTTTAGTTGTATTTGCTGAATTGTATTTTCAAACAACAATTTTAATTAAATTAGTTGCTATAACAGTCATCAGCATCGGATCGAAGATAATGAGACGAGTAATGTTGTGAAGTTCTTGTAGATGATAAGAACGCATGGATGAAGTTTTTGCATGGCATGTTATCGTCCAGATGGGTTCAATGCCGGGAAATGTTGAGCATAATGTGGCATTTTTACTGAATCAGAAGATGATAATATGCCTAACAGTAACTTGGAAAGAGCAATAAATTCCATAGCCATGGCTAATGGTCAACATGGATGCTGGCAGGATGATGAACTTCCCACACAAGTTGAACTTACAAATCAACCTCACATTTTATGTTTGATATAAATAATTCAATTAACTAATAAATATAAAATGACATAACTTTATTATTTTATTAAGGTGAATTAATGAATCACACATATATGATTCAACATAATCTAATTTATAAATAATCTTTAAATCGAATTAGTGAACCAACCTACGACACGATTCCACCAACCAATTTTTATCATGTCATCAAAGCATTGATACAAACTCGAATATGAATAATCTAAACTCCTTTTTCATATTATGTTCATGTTAGATTCCAGAATCATCTTAAAATTTGTCCCACTCATCTTTGTTTGGAACAAATGTTTAAGAATAATTAATCAGAGTGGGTTTCTATAGCAAGTAATGAGGCAGGAACTGAATTCTTGTTCGTTGTGAAGGTGACTACAAATCCAAGGGCAGTTGTAAAGAGTTCTTTCACTGTGAAGCACTAGATGTATGGATCCATTCATACATATTCAACGACCTCGATTAAGAAGTGGAAGAACGCGGTAAAAGGCATAGCAGAAGAGCCTAGGAGCTTAGTCAGCAACTGCAGTGTTTTTGCCTGATCAGATCAGGCACAGAGCAGTCATCTCCCAGCTAAAAAGAACTTCAAGGTCGTCAAATTGTCTACTCCATAACATATAATTTGTTTTCTTGAACCATTATCATTTAAATCTAATGGTTATCCAAGAATTCCTTGCAAACCAATGATGTAGCTGAGGGCTTTTCTAGTATTTCTATCTTTGAAGAATCTAAGTGACCCTCCCTGATTCTTAATCTGCTGTAAATTCTAAAAGCAAGAGGGAAAAACAGGGACATGACGAGATTAAAAAGAAGTTAAAAGTAGAATTGACAAATATTGGAGTAGGCAGCCAAACCACCGCATCATAAACAGTTTTGGCTTGCTGAATTGTAGAAGAAAACCATTGGCTTATAAACAAGCCTGGAACGCCCAAAAGTACTACACTTTATTGCAAAAATTGCTATCCATTAAATTAAATGCTTACTCCGCACTTCCAATTTGGAACTTAAAAAAGAACCTGGAAAATGAGTTTTCAACTCATTCTTCTGATTGCCTTTGCCCTAAAACTGGAATATCTTCATAGCGTTTCTGCAGCAGAACAAAAACCGTAAAAATTTAAGCCAAAACCATGATCAAAATATAGCAGCTATACAAAATTGCAGTTACAGGTCATGTGTGCGTTTCATATATCTACTTAGTTTTGAATACGAGAATAATTTATTAACAACACAGATCAAGTAAATAAGGTGCGTATGCAAGCAGACCAAATCCTAAAAGTGATTGCAACACAAAAAGTGAGCAGATATCAGCTGTGTTCTAAAGATGCATGCACAGATGCTCATGTTCCAAATCAAGCATGATACTTAGAATAAAATAAAATTCTGCAATGCACAATCCACAGACCAAAAAACTCTTCAAAAGTATTGTTAAAAATTTTAGGAAGCAGAGATTGATCCATACCGGAAACCCAATAGGGTTCAAATTTTGAATGACAAAACAAGAGACAGTATTAATGGTGTAAAAAGCTAGAATTTCTAACTAGGCTATTGTAATCAGACAAATCACTATGTATAGTTAGTCTTTGCTCGCCATCACAAAAACTACAGAAAAATCATTGAAATACCATAATGAACTGCATCTACACTCTTCATCAGATCAATAACCACCAAAAACTGACGGGAGAAACTGTGTTGAAAGGGAGAATATTAAGAAACAACAGCAACAACAATAGTAATAATTACTCACCCCAACATTGTTGTATTCCCAGAGCTTCCGAACTCCATAATCAACAACCTGCCACACAAGTAAATCAATTATAATACAAATTATACATCTGGTTCAATTCTTTTGAGGAGCTCATTTCATTTGCAAATCAATATTCATTTATAAATAATTCTTATGAATAACTTTAATATAAAAATAATGGAAGTCATTTGATTCAAATAGCTAAATACTATGCAATTTCTTTCCTTCTTTTCTTTTTAGTGTTTTAGCAATATCAAGTTCATGGCTAGGGTTTTCTTTTCCTACTAGGTAAATATAAATGAATACGTATAAGAAAATCATGACAGAATGAAGAAACGCACATGAAAAGACACGTTAAGATAATCGAATAATTGTAAAATCCTAGTAATCATTACCCGTTCACCGGCAAAAGCTCCGGCGATGACGAAAGTAACGTAAATGGAGTTGCGGCGCATGACAAGCTTGTAAATGCCTTCAAAGATGCCGCCTTGACTTCTTCGGGTTGGGTACTCCATAGTGGCAACTGGATGGATCTGAACTCTAGGGTTTGCAGAGAGTAAAACAATACAAAATTGGAGAATGGAAATGGCTGATTTTGGGAGAACTGTAACGACGATGATCATCGGATGGTCAGCGGGTCAACCCGATTATCTGGCCTATAATGGGCCTACAAAGCCCAACAATTGACGACAAAGAGAAGCCTCTTTTGTAATTATGAAATTTTATTTTTTTAGAAAAGGAAAATTTTAAATGTCAAAAATATAAAAATACAAATTTCTTAAATAAATTAAAAATATTTATAAAAATAACATTTTCAAAAATTTAATATAATTTTTAGTATAAGTTTAATGTGAAATTATTATTCTTATGAAAAAAGTGTCACATCCAGCCCATACCTGGAGTAACATGCTCCCGTAGCATATACAATGATCTCCCGTGTGGAAAATCACTGTATACACTACAAGGGATACTTGTACACATATAAATAGACATCGTATGGGGACAACAGATAGTATGGCGGTGAAATCAGTAAACAGAACCAAACATAACCCTAGATAACAACATACATTCAATTGAATGAACATGTCAATAACAAAAGTATATCTATTAATATACGAAGGTTCTGTGTACATTAACCATACAAACAACCACCAAACTACAAATACATTACTGCCTCTCTCCTATATACAAGCTACAAGACAAGACTTAAAACAGAAAACATGCTCGGCTGGTCTTGGCCACCTTGAGACAGGAATTCGCTGTTGAATCCGCCTCCCCGCTGACGTTAGCTATCACTGCTCTGGGCCTTCAGCTGTAGGCTCGGAACCTGCGTTCATCAATTAATAAACGCTGAGTCGAGGACTCAGTGGTACTAGCTATCATACACGCAAGAAACATAGACAAACATGTCAAGTAACAGGCAATACGATGCAATGCTATGTTACCCCGCTTCTGTTCCTGTTCTGTACTCACTTCCCTCTTTCCTTTTTCCCTTATTGTGCACAATATATTCTCATACTGGATCCCTATGTACCGGTACTCAACTCCCGAAGGAGGACAACTGTAATTCTGGCCCGTAGGCCCCTTTGTTATGCCTGTGTCTCGAGACTCAACTCCCGTATGAGGAATATACTATATGATTCCATTATGGAATCCTGTAATATATGATCTAGCATGCCTTTCCTCATTTTCTCTCGCTCTGTTTAGGCATTCACGCTCCCAAATGTCATGAATATGCTAACATGCGAGAGTACCGTATATAAACTCAAGTAGAAATTATAAAACTTCACACATAACAAGCTCATAGCATCAAAGGATAGGCAAATACGGGAATTCAATCCCCAATCATCAAGTAATAAGTCATACTTGTCTTAAAAGCAAATCAAAGAAGCAAAAAGCATCCCAATAGAAACTAGCACTAACCTGACCAAAGTTACTTCTATCACTTAACCAAGTCTCTGAACTTCTACTTACGCTAATCCAAGCTCTCACGGCGCAAAACCACTAAGATAGGGTGAGTTCCAGTGTTTAGAAATGTGTGGAACGATTTTAGGAAAGAAAAGGAGAAAGAAACATAATGAAAAAGCTAGGTTTAATCCGTTTAAAAGGACCTTAAAAGTCATGTACGGCTGTACCAAATACCCGTACGCCCGTACCAACCTAAAAAGCCTGACAAACCCAATTTCCTACAAGCTGCGGTATGGCCATACCACATTTGGTACGCCTGTACGAACCCAAAGTTACTGACAAACCTAAATTCCTGCGAGCTTACGTACGGTCGTACAGCCCTCTGGTACGCCCGTACGACCTCCAGGGCCTCAATTCTCCTATTCCCTCAAGCTTGGTACATCCGTACGCCCGTACCGCCTGCCTAAAATTAGGACATGCCTAATTGAAATCCCTAACTCATCTGAAACCGGTAAAACACACTCCAAAACCAATCCTAACACATCAAACTCACTGTTCCTCATCCAACTGGGAAGACACACTTCTCGATAAGGCAACAGTGTCACAGAATGCAATCATAAATACAAGCATACATACACGTATACACGTATACTAATGTACAAACGACTAGGGTCTCAACTACGGGTGTAACATGAATGCTCAAAGAGCATATGTAGATAAAACAAGGAAGAATGAGACAGTAGACTTATGGTATTGAAGATTAGGGCATGTCAGTTATCATAAGCTAAAGATGATGATAAAGAAGTCAATGCCTAGAGGTCTTCCTCAACTTAATGTCCGAGAATATACAGTATGTGCAGGCTGCCAGTATGGAAAAGCACACCAACTTCCATTTGAAGAATCCAGGTTTAGAGCTACAAGTCCTCTTTAACTAATTCACTCAAATGTCTTTGGCTGAGTTAAACAAGCATCAGTAAGTGGTTTATCGTTACATAATTACTTTTATTAATGATTTTTGAAGATATGTCTGGGTAGATTTTATGAAAGAAAAGTCAGAAGTAGTAGAAAAATTTAAATCCGTTAAGAAGATAGTCGAGAAGGAATTAGATTTCAAAGTGAGATGCTTATGAATGGATAATGGGGGAGAGTACATGTCTGAAGAATTTCAAGAATTTTTGTAATAAAATAAAATTAAAAGGTAGCTGACCTGTTCAGGAACTCCTCAACAAAATGGTATTGCTGAAAGAAAGAATCATCACTTAGCAGAAGTTTGTTGCATGCAAAGAATGGGCCACCTCGTTTTTGGGCCGAGTGTATGAAGACAATAGCTTATATAATAAACCAGTTATCTCAAGCAAATCTGAGATTTATGTCTCCATTTGAAAAGTTATGGAAGACTAAACCAGTAATTGGTTACTTTCGCGTATTTAGATGTGTTTGTTATGTATTTGTACCAGATCATCTACATGGAAAGTTTGATACAAAGGCAGTTCATTGTATCTTCATGGTTTATGATAGCCAACGAAAAGGGGTTGAGATGTTGTCACACCCCAGCCCATACCTGGAGGAACATGCTCCCGTAGAATACGCAACGACCGTCCCTTGGGAAAGCCGTCATGTACCCTACCAGGGATACGTCCTATTTTCAACCTTTAGACATTCGTATGGGTACAAAACCTGCATTAGTGGTGAAACAGTGCGTAGCGTGGCATACATTCAAACACACATGCATCATTCCCTAGATAACACATAATCATGCATTCATACTCATCATTCAATAACCACACGGTCACAAAATGAAAGCACACACACATATATATATATATATATACAAGTATACATTACATGACTATTCACCACTAACTATAACGACATCTACTGCCAAAATGATTACAACAAGCTCCTATTACAAAAACATAGTGGAGATTGCCAGACCGCTCTGTACCACTCCGAGAAAATGCTTCTCTGCTGACAACTCTAGCGTCTCTCGGGCTGCTCTCCTGTGGGCTCTGAACCTACGTTCATCAAATGATAAACGCTGAGTATAAAACTCAGTGGTGCTAATAAACATCATTAAACAATCATGCAACATACCATCGTAAGCATGTCAGAGCAATACATTAGGAACATAAGCATAACCATATCGTGCACATCGAATGTAATGCAATGCCAATACTCCTGCTAATCACTCTGACTCTCATTCACTCTTGTTTTCCTGAATGTGCACATTGCCTTTCGCACACACTGGGTCCCTGTATGTACCGGTACTCATCTCCCGAAGGAGGGCATTAACATTTGGTGCTATTCACCCATTTCCTACTGTATGTCTCGAGACTCATCTCCCTTTTTGGGAGGGCATCATCTATATGATTCCTTAAAGGAATTCTTTTCATAATTGACCTAGTGTGCCCAGAGCATAGCTCTACACTCATCATTCCTCATTCTTTTCTCTTTCCTCTATTCATTTTTCTTCTTCCAATGCATATACTCATGAACTAAGCCTCAATTTTCACATGTATATCCATCAAACAATCAATACAATCACATTAAGAACATAACATAAGGGA
>CANYBF010108772.1:0-30650 GCA_948192965.1 Dalechampia spathulata
CAGTGGTTTTCGTCAAAATTCCAATCTTCAACTTTAAAGCTATATACTCTAATCTTATCATATACTCATCATCATAATCATAATCTCACATCATTTTCACACCAATAACATATAAAACATATCATTTCAAGCAATCTCATGAATACAAAGTGTGTGCTCGTTTCAGGATGTGACACATTTAATTAATTATACCTTAGTGCTATTTCTCTACACAAAGCACTATCTCCTTTTAATTTCTTAAAATATTCAATTTATCTTTTCCATTTAAATATTCATAATGCCTTAATTCATCATAATCCATAAATTTACTTATCTCTTTATTTAACTCATTAGGAATATTTAATTCCTTTAATTAGTATAACTTATATCATTTCTTAATTATCCCTTAACTTTCTTATTCCACTTCCATAGTTAATTTAATAACTTACTTTAATTCCTAAATATAATATTTCCACTTAAATCATCACCATTCATGAATTTCTTAATTTATTTCTTCTTCTTCTTCTTCTTTTTTTTTATTCTCAACATTCATTATCATAAACTTATTTAATACCATAATTCATTTAATTCATTTTATTAAATATCCTTAATTTAATCCTTTCCTTATTTTAATAATCATTCATCAACTTAATATCCTACTTTATTTATTAAATCCTTTAAGTCATCATACTTAATTAATCCATTTAACATCATTATTTAATCATTCCATTTTAAACCCTCCATTAATACTTAATTATTATTTAATCCACTTTATTCTAATAATTACTCCACTTAATAAACCACTTAATTATTTCTCAATTAAATATCTTATTCCATTTTAATCACATGTCTCCATAATTTTCCACTTAATATTTAAATATTAATTCTTTATATTCCACTTATTCACATGTTCCAAAATGTTTCCACTCACATTCCACTAATCAATATTTTAACTCCACTCTACCAACCATATCATATTTTAATTCCACTAAACAAATTATCTTATTTTAATTCCATTATTCATATTTTATCATTTCCTTCCACTATAAATCCCACTTACAAGAATATTCCTTATGTTTCCAATAATTTCCCATTAAAATTAAAATACTCATACTTTTAAATCCACTACCTCAATCATATCAAATTTCATTTATCAATTATTCCATAAATCAATATCTTATTTATTTACTTAATATTTATTTTTCATTAATTTAATTAATTAATTACAAACAACTTTAACACTCCAAACTTAACCAAAATTAAATCAAACTTATATTCTTATCCTCTTTTTCATATGAACATCTTATAAACTTAATATGAACATTCAACCATATATTCATTAAAAACTCATATTATCACTTATATTAAAAATTCTTCTTAAGTCTTAATCTTCTATATTTCCTATTTTCCTTTAACCATATTTTAAAATTTACCATCCCTTAGCAAATTTCTTAGGATAATTCGGCCTTGGTGTAAATCATCATACATACTCACCCACATAACACCAACTCATTTTATTCATCATCATTTACAAGCCTAATCATCTAATATATCAATTAACTAACTAAAAATTATAGATATGTCATATAAACAATTCAGCCAACATAGAAATACCCTCAAAAATTTATAAATCAACTATATTCTTAATCCATACTAACTTACCAATACTTACCAATAATAAACCAACTCAAATCCACATTAAATGATTAGATCCTTGCATTTTTGACTTTCCTTTTTGCTTACTCAAAACCTTCATCAAACATAAGTATACTAATGATTAGATCATCATAAAAATGAAGTGAATCAAACAAAAATGGTGTAGCTTACTCTTTGATCCTTAAGATCTTTTGAATTTTGAACTCAAACTTGTACTCTAAGGTAAAGATCAATTCAACCAAACACCTTTTTATAAGAATAAAGAAGAACATATTTGATCAACTTAAGATTCAATAAGAATAAGGTTCGATTAATATGAGAAATGAAGAATAAAAAGGGTATTCAGCCTTACACTTTGAGTATAGCTTCGGTCAACCTTCTAAAGAACTTTAACAAGCAAATATTTTGGCCAAATGATGAATATGGTTTGGCCAACACTTAGAACTTAGAGAAATGAACAAACTTTTGGTTTGATGCCTTGAAGATCAAAACAATTCAGCCTCCATGAAGAACTTGAAGAAAACTTGTAGTTTGATGCTTTAATGAGTAATATGATTCGGCCTTTAAGTAGATCAAGGGAAAATAATGGTTTCTTGACCTGTATATGATCTTAACATGTAGTAGAATCAAGGAACATAGGATTTTAGTAGATAGAATGGAGGTATTTTTTGATTTTAGCTTAAGAAATGGAAGAACAAGCTTGAATAACTTAAGAAAAATGGAGGATGGAAGAGAGGAGAGTAATGTAATTCGGCCAAGAGGAGAATGAGTGTGTAAAATGACCAAAATGAGGGTAAAAACCGTATAAGGCATGGTAGGTTTAGGGCATCCACACTAATGACCCATATGCCCCTTCAAACATATATTTTAAGTCTCCATATACCCTTAATCGTATTCCTATACATATATACCTTAAATTTCTCCAATCACCTTTCATTTGTAAGTATTTTTATACCTTATACTTAGTATAATACTAATTCAAATCCTCCTACACATTCCACTACCAAATAAAATAATATTTCTCTTTCATCCCACTATCTCAAATACCCATACTCCTTTTTCAAATACCAATATACCATTAAAATACTCTTCCATCATCACAATATTCCATACTATATAAAATATCATTTTCCAATTCTCAATAATTCAAAATTCCATTATTTAATTATTTCTTATTTATCACTAATTAATTCATAATATCTACATATTTCCTTTTCTTTTTCACTTAATTTTATACTTCAATATCCTACATCATCAATCCACTTCCAATATAATAATACCCTCCACATCATCCATAAATTATACTAATTAAATATTTTCTATAAATACCAAATTGTATTTTCATTCATATAATACGTATGCATTTATACGTATGTATTTATTATACGGTCCATAATTATTCATAATTATTAATTATATATATTATTAATATCTCATAATTTGATTATACATTTATATACATTTAATTATTCCATATCGTATATACACTTGTATATACATATATATTCCATTCGTATAAATTATTTATACTCATATTTAATTACACGATATTATGAAATTATGTTCACTCTTAATATTTTACAATTCATGTTAATTCTCATATAATTATATGTATAGTTCATATACGTATGAAATAATTTACGTATCTTATTTAATACGATCAATTGCATGATCAATTAATTATACGACCCGTTAAATATCTTGATTAATGATGCTTAAATATTTTAAACATACTCAATATTATTTTCATCAATTATTATCAATAACCAACTCGTTAAATTATCATCGACTTCAAAGTTGTTAAATTATCATTTTGACGATACGTCTATTTAATTATCGTATCAACTAGTACGATCGACCATTTTTCAGTGGTCTTGTAAAATTCCCTCATTTTATCATTTAATAATATTCCATAATGCATATCATTTATATTCCATAACATTCATAATTCAAATAAAATCCATGTCATCATCCTAAATTTAACATGTATAAAGCATAGCACCACATACGTATATCATAACAGTGTATGCCAAAAATGAGGATGTGACAAGTAGTTTGCTAAAATACTTTTGGATTGAAGGAATCAACATATCATGTCACATTTTAAATATGGCTTTAGTAAGATTCATTTTGAAAAAAGACAATATACGAATTGATGAAAGGTAGAAAACCCAATGTAAGTTATTTTTATGTATTTGGTTGTAAATGTTTTGTATTGAATAATGGCAAAAATCAGCTTGCTAATTTTGATGCTAAATTAGATAAAACAATATTTCTTGGTTATTCCAATCAAAGTAAGGCATATAGAGTGTTTAATAAATGTGTTATGACTGCTGAAGATTTTATACATGTGATATTTAATGAGGTTAATCAAACTCTACTTAGTAAAGATTCCATTGATGATGAATGTGTAGAAAATAATATTAGCATACAGGAAAAGTAGTATGTTAATTTGATAAAAGAACTAAATCAGTCAACTAATATTCTTGATGAACAAAAAAGTATAGAATAAATGGTTAAAGAATATAATCTTCCTAAGGAGTGAAAATATTATAGGGATGATGCAAAGGAAGACATTTTGACCAGTCCATTTGAGAAGATGATGATATGATCTCAATTAAGGAATCTTATTAGAAACATGGCTTTCATATCTTAATTTTAACCAAAATATGTGATTGAAGCATAAAGTGAGGAAAGCTAGATCAATGCAATGCATGAGGAGTTAAACCAGTTTGAAAGAAACAAAGTATTAACACTTGTTCACAAACCAAAGAATCATAAAATCATTGGAACAAGATGGATGTTTTGAAACAAGCTTGATGACAAAGGCAATGTAGTTTGAAACAAAGCAATGTTTGTTGCTCAAAGTTAAAACCAAGAGGAAGGTATTGATTTTAATGAGACTTTTGGTCTACTTACTAGATTTGAAGCAATTCAACTTTTATATGCATTTGTATCTCATAAAAATTTCATGCTTTATTAAATGGAAGTGAAAAGTGTATTTTTTGAATGATTTTATAAATAAGGAATTTTATGTAAAATAGCCTCCTAATTTTGAAGATTTTAAAAAATCAAATCATGTTTTTAAACTAACAAAAGCACTGTATGGTATTAAGCAAGCTCTTAGGGCTTAGTATGAAAAACTTGGTACATTTTTATTAAAAAATGGTTTTACAAATGGTAAAGTTGATACAACATTATTTATTAAACATCATAAGCAGGACATTCTTATTGTTCAAATATATGTTGATGATATTATTTTTGAATCAATTAATGAGCTTATATGTAAGAATTTTGCAAGTTTGATGGAAAAGGAATTCAAAATGAGTATGATGGGAGAACTCATATTTTTCCTTGGATTGAAAATCAAATAAAGTAAAGAAGGAATTTTCATCAATTAAGCTATGTATACAAATGAACTTTTGAAGAAATTTAAAATGAATAATGCTAAAGCTTATGGAATTTCAATTAGTATAATGGTGAAAATTGAAAAAAATGAGAAAGGTAAAAGTGTGGATATTAAAATGTATCGAGGTATGATTGGATCACTTCTTTATTTAACTACAAGTAGACCCGACATTCACTTTAATGTATTTTTGTCTAAGAGATTTCAAGCTAATCTTAAGGAGTCATATTTAATTGTTGTTAAAAGGATTCTCTGGTATCTTAATGGTACTCAAGACTTAGGTCTTTAGTATCCTTAAGATAATTCACTTGACCTAGTTAGCTATAATGATGCAAATTTTACAAGAAGTAGAGTTACGTACGAGATTTCAAGCTAATCCTAAGGAGTCATATTTAATTTTTATTAAATGGATTTGTCGGTATCTTAATGGTACTTAAGACTTAGGTCTTTGGTATCCTAAAGATACTTCACTTGATCTAGTTAGCTATAGTGATACAGATTTTGCAAGAAGTAGAGTTGATAGAAAAGGCACCTTGGGGACATGTTAATTTCTTGGCCATTATCTTATTTTATGGTTTAGTAAAAATAAACATCTATGGTATTATCAATAACTAAAGTTAAGTATGTCTTAACCGAAAGTTGTGTGACATAAGTTCTATGGATGAAGCAATAATTAGAAGATTATGAATTGAAATATGCAAATATTTCAATTTATTGTAATAATACAAGTGCAATCGACCTATCTAAAAATCCTATGCAATACTCAAAGATAGAGCATATTAAGATTCAACATCACTTTATCAGGGATCACATTCAAAAAGGAGACATTAAAGTAATTTTCATGCTTATCAAAAAATATCTTGTTGATATATTCCCAAAACCATTAAGTGATGATTGATTTTTATCATTAAGATGACAACTTCGTATATGTATTTTTAATTCATAATTTGAAGGTATAATTTTTTTAAAACATTATATTTCATGATTCATTCATATATATTTATGATTAAATTATGTATGACTTTAGCAGGCTATATATATTTTAGCATTCTATTTTTTTTATTTTGCATATGTATGTATACATAAGTTTATTTTTACTCAAAAAGAAGACTCTTCTTTTTTCATTTTACAAACACTCTTCCTGCTATTTCCATAAGACCAAATATATTCAGCTATTTCTCTCATAAAACCTTAATTTTCTAATTCAATCTTTCTAAATTACAATAACAAAGAAGAAAACCATCGAACCTTCACCTTCTCCTTCAAGAGAAAAGAAAGCCAAGGTAGAAGAATCATGAATTCTCTTCTCTTCTAAAAGGATTATTTCATTAAAAATCATTGATTGGGCTAACTTCTCTTGTCGATTTCTGATCAAATGTAAAAATGCATATTTTTTGATGTTTAATCGATTTATTTTGAGAATTAAACCTTCTAAAATAATTAACTTTTGCATGTTTTTATATTTTGCAGGAATTTAAGATGAAAAATAAAAAAGAAAGATAAATGGCCCATTTTATCAATAAATTGGCAACATCAGCTACTTATGACGTGGGACTATAGGCACAAGAGGAACAAATCTTGTAGGAATCAAGTTTAACAAGATTGGAAGTTCAAATTTTATATTTTTTAAAGATCATATTAGAAATGAGATTAAAAGATAGAAATATTATCTTAAGAAATTATTTAGTTATTTAATTATTTATTTCTATTTTTATAAATAGGAGGTTTTATTCCCATTATAGAGGTTCATCTTGTCATTAGGATTTTACTCTTGTTGCTCGAATTTAATTATCATTAATAAAAGTTCATTTCTTTTATTTTTATGTTGTTATGCCAATGATAGAAGGTTAGGCAATTATTCTCAGTTTAAGGCAACACAATAGTTCATTGTTTATAGTATGTGAGATTTAAGTGAATTTAATTTCTTAGACTTCTCATTATTTACTTTAATCCTGAAAATGATAAAATCATTATTACTTTTAGAAGTGTGTAATTTAGGCCCGTTACACAAATTACCATACGAGTTGTTAGATTTGAAATTGTTTTTTGACTTGTTGTTTATGGCACTTAAGGAGTTATTATTCCTAATACGATTTTTAACCTTCCTTATGGGTTATCATAATCTAGCTTGAACAATACAAGTATTTTTATTATTAGCTTGAGTCGTGTTCCTCTAGCTCCTTTTATGGTTGTTGATAGACTTGTGAGAGGATTTCTCCATATATCTACTCAATAGCTAGAAGTGATTGTAGAGCCACTTCTTGGTCACTTTAATAATACAAAGGAATTGGTTGTGTGAAGTTGCTTCCATAGTTATAATCAACTTAGTGAGTGGTTTTAGAATAATCAATGTATCAATGACTATGCGTAAACATGAACAGTTGCTTACTTTTAACTGAGACACTTTTTATCTGAATATTTTTCCAAATCATTTTTAATCTTCTTTTATTTTCTGATGATTTATTTCTTTCAAAAATATTTACAAAAAATTAAAGGATATCATATCCTTATAGGATCATCCTTTCTTCCATGTATTGTAAAAATCTATAATTTTTCTATGAAAAGAGTAAGAAAATAATTTATCAGATTTGACACCCATCAATTTCTAAGTATTGCAAGTCTATTCAAGAATCAATAATAGGCTTCTCTCCTTCCTTCAATCAACCCATCTATGAGAATTTGGTGAGATAATTTTATGAGTCATTAAATGTTATTATGGAAAGTGAGTTTTATAGATTTCAGGTTAAAGGAAAAAGCTTGATTATCATAACTTAAGACATTAGATAATCTTTTAACATTCTAAATGAAAGTATCAAACTCAACAAAAGATGGCACCCTTGGTGGGTCTCCCTGCACGTGCATGCTTAGTTGCCCCTTTTTTGGTACATATTGCGACTTGTTTCCTTATTGGGATGACTTAATATAGGTTCTCGTTCCCAAGATTAAGCTGCATACATGAGCTTTGTGTACTCATATGTCATTTAGACCTACGGTATGCTCATCGTTTGGCCTGTGTAAGATGACACCCTTGATTTGACTCCAACTAGTATAATTGGAGGAAGAGGACTTTATCCCACATTGTCAACCTAGGGTTGGCACACCTCCCAAGACTCCTATAAATACTCTTGGGTATTAACCTTACATACACGCATTCTAATATAGAATAACATTTTAATTATAAGATAATAAGATCTTTTAGAACTAAAATACATCTAATTAAGCATTTAATTAAGTTTAATGATAAATTTGATTCACTCAAACCTTAAGCTTTTGAAGATTTAGAGGAAGGACTTCTAGCCTTGGTCCGTGCTACCCGAGGATGGATTCCCGAAGTGGAGAAGATGTTGTAATACATCTTGAAATTTATGTAAAAATGAAGACCCCTATGTAATATAATAACATTATTTTATTATATTCTTTTTCCCCGAGTTATATTATTTTTACATCTCCCATGTATCCCCCTATCTCTCCTATCCCTTTCACCAACCATTACTCTTAAGGTTTTATTCATGTATATGGTTTTACTTTACTATTATATTTACCATGATATATATCATGTCATTATGTCATATCACTTGTCATGTCATATGTCATTATGTCATGTTATGTCATCTATGACATGTCATATGCTATTATATTATGTCGTTATGTCATGTCATATCACATGTCACATTATATACATCACTAGATCATATAATGCATGTCATATCATTATATTATGTTATCACTTCACATGTCATACATATATCATGCCATCCAAATGCTACATAGTCTTATATGTCATTATATTTTACTATGTTATGTTTTGCCTATCGCTATAACATGTCACGTTGCATGCTTACTTTTACCCGCTTCCTTGCTTGCCCACCTAGGGTAATTAATTCTAACTATAATGATAAAGTCAATCTTGAAAAATCATAGAAATATATCTTCACCACCCAAACCCATCTCTAGAGGGTTTAACTTAGCACTTATGCTAGGAGTGAGTTGAACCAAATCCGAAACAATCTAATGGCGACTATTTCAAGTCCATATCATTCCTCGAGGTAACCCCTTAAAAAGATCATGCTTTTGTTCTAAATGGATCCCCAGTCCATGAGTTTCACAAGCCTCACTCTAGGTTACAGTGAAAGCCCCACCTACACATATGCATGTCTTTTTCAATACTCAATAAATACATGCCTACCACTTTTCGTCAATCATAATAATTAATGTCATTGAGCTTCTTTGTCGCTAATTTTTGATAGCCATAGGAATAACATCAGACATAATAATCTTGTTTACTGCTATTCAGTAAGCAAAGCCTAGGAAAATGAAAATAAAAAATGAGAATAGCCATTAACAACTGAAACAAGAGTTGGTCGTCAATGAAAGATCACAAATATCCCTAGAAACCCTAACAAAAGAAACGAAAATCATAAAATCTCTTGATAAATGAACTAAGGAAGGTGACACGACATCAAAGATGAAGTTAGAGTATCATCAGAGAGTCCACGCACCAACACATGAAATCAAAGCAGCAACTTGAAGAAGCTCATGAGCCCCACATGCCACCTTGTTAGTCACCGGATTTTGGGCAAAAATTGGTTGCCATTAGGTGAAACCTCTACGGCAGACGATGAGAAGAATAGACCACTATCATAAGTGGCACGAAAAAGGTGTATACATGCCGTTCATAAGGACAACACACGAGAAGGAAAAAATGGGAAGAATAGGCTTTAATACCATGTAATGAAGAATGGTATAGAAGGAAAGTATATTTTTTGTATTCAATAGTTCATATATTTATATACATATGAAGGATAGAAAATCAAAAGACAATATATATAAGGAGATCCTGGCATATCTCACAAGATCAGGAACTAACTTATCTACATTTGAATTCACAATCAAATCATATCTATAACATAGATATGGAGGTGGTTCAAAGAGCTAATGCCCTATAGTAAGAATTGCAATATACCTTAAACATCAAGCAAGATAATTCAAGCATCTCAAATTATAAGGATTTGTAGAACTATTATCAACAACAATAAAGAACCCCAACTCAATGACAAAGACATTTAATTTAAAATCTAATGATGACTTATTTTCTCAAACTATTTTATATTTAAAAATCACAAATTTGTTGGAATATAAAAAGTCAAATGACAAAGGCATATATTTGTTGAAATATATGCCTATGAGTTACCTAAGGCTACTTTTTACATTTGAAGGGGAAACAAAGGCTAAGAATATCACGTAATAATACAGCTTGCTTTTGGCTCTGTCCTGTCCTCCAAACCTTGAAATTAGGAGGAAAATAATCAGCATCGCTCCACCGTTTCAGGGATGTGATTGAGAAAGGGCCTTGTACATCTCCCTGAGGATCTGCATAATGCCATATAAAACTACCAACGTCGTAATCCAAAAGCGTATCAGAGCCTGAATCATCAGATGCATCATCACTCAAATCAATCACCTCGATAACACCACCTTGGGAGTTCTTCTGCACGCTCTCAGTCTTGATTTTACCGTCACCACCTAACGAGATCTCTGTTGAAATCTCTGTTGTCTGCTTTATCTGTACTTTGAAAACCCGGTCATGTGAACAATCTGCCAATGGAACCATGAAATGTCAGCACGTAATGGAATACTGTAAAGATCAAGGAATTCCCATAACAGAAACATCCATAACGGAAAGATGATAAACTACAGGGAAGCATGTCAAACTTTTTATATCTTGTTCTTTGCAAAACATAGCACGTCACTATATAACATAAAAAATGCAGGAAGCTTAGCACCTTTGTAGAAAATGAACTTAAGAAAAGCTGGATAATCATAATGGATAACATTGCTAAGCAATCAATCTTACGAATGGATGCTTTTCAAGCTAACTAAAACAGAAAACACCGGATAATCATAATGGATAATATTTCTAAGAAACCAAACTTACAGGTGGAAACTTTTATGGCTAACTAAAACAGGAAATACTAGATAGTCATGACAGATATGGACGGATACTTTTCCTACTAACTAAAAGAGGAGACGCTCGATAATCACAATATATAATATTGCTAAAAATTGATGTTATGGATGGATACTTTTCCTGCTAACCAAAACAGGAAACACCTGATAATCATAATGGATAGCATTGCTAGAAACTGATGTTACGAATGAATACTTTTCCTGCCAACTAAAACAGGATAATCATAACAGATAGCACTGCTAAAAACTAATCAAACTTACAGATGGATACTTACAGCTAACTAAAACAGGAAAAACTAGATAACCATAACTGATACAGACGGATAGTTTTCCTACTAAGTAGAAGAGGAAACACTCAATAATCATAACATATAATATGGCTAAATATTTGATCTTATGGATGGACACTTTTCCTGCTAACCAGAACAGGAAACACCCGATAATCATAATGGATAGCATTGCTAGAAACTGATGTTACAGATGGATACTTTTCCTGCTAACTGAAACAGGAAACACTAGGTAATCGTAACGGATAACATTGCTAAAAATTGATCGAAATTACAGATGGATACTTTTATGGCTAACTAAAACAGGACACACCGGATAGTCATAACAGAACATTGCTAGAAATCAATTCAATACGCTGACATACACCTGAACAAGGTGACGTGTAAAAACAGAAGTAATTGAAGAAAAGTAATCATAAAAAAATTTGGAATTATTATTCATACATTTATGTGGCTATATTATTCAAATGAACTTGAGCACAAGAATATTGAACTCAAATTTATCTATATCATTAGTAAACAATACAAAAAATTTTCAAGTCATTTAAGAAGTGAAAATCTAACAAATTTGAAAATTTCTAAAATTAGAACATATAAAATATTTATGAAGACACAATCAAAATAAAGAAGGCATTTAAAACTATTAAAAAAGTAAAAACAGGATAGATTAAATACTGAAAAATAATTAGAAATATAAGATAAGAAAGAACTCTAAATTATGGTCTAATCATTGGAAACTAAATATTTTAAATAAAGATATGTAAGTCATCAATTAGAAGCCTAGTAATTAGGAAATACTCTTAATTACTTCTCTTTTCTTTTCTTTCTTTATTTTTTTTATTTCTTCTCTTTTGAGTTAGTTTTTTTCTTTTTCTTTCAAGTTAACATAAGTGGCCTCTTCTAGTTGACATGCTTTTTTCCTTTTAACTCAAGTCTAGGTAGATAGGAGTGTGCATGGGATACGAGATCCTTGAACTATTCCAAAAATCCCATAAATGTCTATTTCGAAATATCTGAAATGAATCTCTTCTAAACTCATCTAATATCCCAACTTGATTTTAATTTTGATATAGAAATAGGATAGGGTAATATAGCGCCATCCAATCTCCAAAATTCATTCCATACTAACTTTGTCTTAAACTAGAGAATTCTGATATTGTATATAAATGTATATATTAAAAGTTCACTAAAATTTTCATGAATATCGACATAAACTCATATATATATATAATTTTCATTGAACATTTTTATTTATATTTACTTGAGTCTAAAAACTTTTCAAAAATAGATCTAGATAAGTTTTTAGTAACTATTTTTTGAATAATAATTTAAATTACAATTGGTCATATGTATAACAATTATATCATGAAAGGTTTGATTAATACTAGATTAAACTTTTTTCAAAAAAAAAGATCAAGTTAATTTTTTTATATAAAAAATCTCGATCTCATTCCATCCCGAAAATTGAGGGATGGAATTGATACCTTAAAAGAATTAGATGGGTTTGGGCTTCTAAGTTTACTAATCTCAAATGTTTGCAACGAATTCTGGATTAAGTCGATCCTGAATCGTCCCCTACTGGTAGATTACGAAATCAGCTCCTTGTGCCTTAGCCAAGGCACGAAAGGCAACCACTTTGGTAAGGTTACATGACATTTAAATTGCGCAGTGGTTGTTAAACAAAGTATTGTTCCATGTGGTAATGTTCCATTTGCAGCTTGAAAAGGATTAACTACAAGTACAAAGAAAGAAATACAGAATGCATATGAACAGAAAAAGAAAGTATTAAATCAAATATTATTTTCCTTTTCTTATCTTGCTCTTCCATAATCCCAACCAAAACTAAGCTATTAGTAAAAAAAAGGAAATGTTACCCGTTTCATGATTCTGCTCCGTTGTTTCCAGGGCTGGTTGGTTCCCTGCAGAATCAAGCAAAACAATATTGGAAACTTATTGTAGAGAAGATCCAGAAATAGACAGCACAAGAACTAGCATCAAACAGAATAACTCATTTTGAAAACATTTCTACGAGATGGAAAATACAGCTGTACGTTTGAGGCTTGTAAAGTGTATTATGCAATGAAATAATACCAGTCAAGTTGGAAGGAATCAGCTGATTACAAATGAGCTGAGCTGAACCAAACTTTAGCTAACTTCAATTTTGCTAAATTATTCAAGTATCACAAGTTTAAATGAGTATAATCAAGTTTTAAAATGCTTAATAAATATAAATTATCTAATCAATCTTTCACTATTTTTCCAAAAAATAAAAAATTTGTATATAAAATTATAATATATTGTTAAAAAAATTATGATTATATCTTAATAATTAAATTTAAATACATTTTAATTTTATGCAACTATAAATACATAAATTATATATCATAAATTAAATTATCACTATTTAAATTAAAGAGCAAGCTCACAAATTTGCTGGCGACCCACCTTATAAATCTAAACAAGTCAACTGTTTTCTAGCTTAAGCTCCACTTTTTTGTTAAACAAGCCCGCTAAGTAAGCTTGAATGTTTTTATCAAATTAATCGTAAGTAGTTCATTAAACAGCTTTGCTCATTTTAAGTCCCTAGAATGAATTAGGGGCCAATTTGTGGGGAAGTAGGAGAAGAAAGAGCTGAAGAAACGAAAAAACAAGGGAGGGAACTTTGCAGTTCTTACAATACCCAGACTCAGTAGAGCGAGAATTCCTAACCTGATTTCCAAGATTGATGTCATCTTCGGTCATGTTTTTGTCTTAAGTTTTGTTTCTAATGCCCCCATTTCTTGCTATTCAGATAGGGTTTTAGCCACTTTTATTTATTCTAAATACGATGCTCATTGTTTAGTGCGTCTCAACTTTCCTAGATTGTAGTTTCCAATTCTATTAGGATTCGGAATCAAAATTCTAAATATATGAATTTTGCTAGTAAAAGTGAAACGGAGGGAAGAAAGTGCATAATTGCCATTTCACTCCATAAAATATAATATAAGAAAATGAATCAACAGAGAGAATTTATTGTAATCTAAAATGTTCATTAAGATATACATTTCAAATCAAATACTAATTTTTGTTACAGCTATATTAAATTAACAAAATAAATCAATATTACCTCTTATTTTAATTAAGCTAATAATTGTTAACATATACATCAATGAACAAAAAAATTGACAAAATAAGCCATTGAACCATCTAGCCAACCAATCACCACATAAAACAGAATGGAGGACGACTTCAGCACAAAAGGCACATAAAGCTGTGATACAAGATCAAACCATGAACTTGAAAACAAGAATTTCTGCTATTCTGGAAGAAGAAACTTATACACATCTAGGAAACAATTTGACCCATCATAACGCATAAGAACTTGAAGGTATACTATTTTGGTTTTCCACAGGCATTCCCCAATCCTGATTAACCATGACTAATCCTGCTCAAGCCTCAAAATCTTGTTTCAGGCCAGATAAGGCGCCTGCATTCACAAAACCTTAGTCTGAGGCCTAGCTTAACTGGACCCCGTTGCCATATGAACCAACCCCCACTGATTAGAAGTATTTAATACTAAGCCTTCAACATCTGTCAATGCGATCTAAATAGATTCCGTGCAAACACTTCCTTAATGTATTTATAAACGAAATGCATAATGCATTAAAACACTTCCAATCAAGTAAAACTGTACTTGAACAAGAATGGACATACCGAAATTCAGTGCACTACAGTTTAGAATAGGGAGATCCCAAAAAGACCCCATGAACTTTGCTACAGTGTTAAATTCAAAACTGTAGCATAGCCCATGCCATGCACCCAGTTGTTTTATATATTTTTACTAAATAAAATAAATAATTAAAAATTATAATTATATTATATGTATTTTAATAATATACTTAATAGGAAAACAAAGAGTTGCAATAGTAATAGTTGATGTCCAATTGATAAGAAAAATTTATAACCATTTAAAACACTTCTCTTATCAAAATTTCAAGTCTTTTAATTTAATTTTTCAACTTTCACAATTAAATTCTTTTACTAATAGCATTTTTATATTATTTTATGTACGTATTATGCATGAGTTTGTTTTATTTTCACACACACATATACATATGTATATTAAAACTATACACATGAAATTTTAAGAATTTTTATAGCTTTAAAATTTTGAACCCTTTCAGTTTTCTAAAAGAAAAGGTAGAAAATGAAAAGTTAGCATAAATACTATTTAATAAATTACATTAAATGCAATTGAATATAAGATAATATAAAAGATAATAAGATTATTTTAAAAAACTCTTGAACTTCTCATAAAATAATAATGAAGAAATGAAGAGTTTGAATAATGATTATGCATCGAGGATGCTAATTAATATGGTTTGAAGGCTGATTTTAAAATTTCAAAAATTTGAGTAAATAGAGAAATCAAAAACTCGATAAAATCTAATAATGAGTCAACTTTCGATAATACATAGATTGAGCCAATGCAATATGGAAGAATGACGACTTCACTTGAGTATATTTATTAGCATGAAGTATAGACAGGTTTACAGGTAAAATTTGTAACAGCCTGATGTGGGAGATCATGCATACTCTAATTCATTCCACAAGAGTAAGAAGCATTCCTACTTTAACTACAAATGCAACACTGCATGCAAAAACAGAAAAAGAAAACATTTATATTCTTGGAAGACTGTCTCAAGAAGATATAAATGACTTTAGCAACATACCTGCAGAATCCGCACTAAAGCATATCCAAGTTGGTAAAGTTCCTTTGGCAGCTTCACCAATATCAAAACCTTTATTGGGTTTTGATTCATCAACTTTATTCAGCATTGATTCTGGTGAACCATGATTCACATTTGTCGTATCATCTGGAAAATCCTGTGGAATTGTCACAGCCTCTATTCCTTCAGCAATGACTACTGGAACCTCACGCAACAACCTCGACTGTTCCTCTGGAGTTTGCAACAGCTGTCTCCTCTCCAGGTACTCCAGCAGTGTAAGCTAAAGCTAGTTAAGTATCACAAAAGAAATTGTTCAACAAGAGGTCTTGACAAGATCCAGTGCAATATAAGCTTTACCATTATGGGAACATGATGGTTTATGTAATTTTTTACAGAGATTATTACTTTTCATCAAAAATTCACATTTTCTTGACCAAATCCACAAAATAATTCCACAAGACCTATGGAGTTTATTGCACATATGTATTAAGGATGACCAAAAATTTTATTCACTTCAGTTACTCCATAGCATGATACCTGAGATGCAGCCAGACCTAAAAGGGGATGCTTTGGCATCATATATGACAATAAAAATCTAGTTCCTTCTTAACGCTAATCAATCCCAACAGTCCCTTACCACAAGTAACTGATGCTGAAAAAAAAGACCAGATATTTAGAACAATATTTATATAGTCCCTAACATGAACGTCATAAAATCTTCAGCAGTCAATCACAATGCCTAAACCTAACGACATCTGAAACAACATTGATATCTCAGATTATAAATGTCACAGGTAGTATTAAAAAGCGATTGTAACTATCAGCATACAATAAACAAAATATGCCAGATCTGACCAAAGCTGCAAAGCCAGCTCTAACCATTAAAAATATTTGGGCAATTTACTGCTATGAGGTAGATGAGGTAGATGATCAAAGTGGCGCAGACACTCACTTATAGATTAGCAAAGTATGTGAGATATGTCATAAAATAAATCTAGAAATTGTCAAGCACAATTCTTTCTAAACATAGTTGTAAAAGCAAACACCCTAAGAACATCATTTTGAACACATTACAAATCAAAATCTGCCTCACAATGAAATTTTTCTAAGCAAGATAGCAGATAAAGGAAATGCTTTTTTGGCCATAGTACATGATTATCAAAAAATAAAAGGATATTCTCTACGCCATCCCTTTTCATTTGCTCGATCAATTAACTTTTGCAGCAAAGCAAGTTCTGCCACAAGCCACTGAAAATTATCCATAGAATGAATTAGAAATCATTATAAAAACATAAAAACTAGTTAAAAAGAATTTTCATACCCTGATCAATTTCAAAATGCATACTAAACCAATAGGAAAGAAATTGAGTAGAATATTTGTACATTAACAAGTAAAATATGTGCAATCAAATTCTTTATATATGAAACTTCCACAAATATTTCCTTTACTTAAAACTCCAAAATCTTACTGACATTTGAAAACCCTGTGCAGTTGGCAAATACATGAGTTGTAATGAGGATTGTTTAATTAGCAATGAATTTTTCCTCAAACAAAATTTTCAACTGAATTTAGAACTTTAAACTGTATAATTCAATCAATGATAGGCGCAACAACCATGTAAATTTGGCAGTTTAGGCCAAAGTTCTCAGGTATGAGTCTTGAAACCATATCACTTCTGTTTAACTTGTGTAGCAAATTTCTAGTTTGATTGGGTTCTGCAGTCATACAACCAAATAACTCCAAAACCGGCAATATTCCCCAACATTGTTCATCCTCATAGTGTCAATCTCCGTTGCAAAACGCCCCTAAAACTTGCCATTCTTCTATTTCTTAGTCAAACTTGGTACAACCGAATTCCAAGATTAAGATATATTTTTTCCTAGACTTCATATCAACCCAAAAGAAGCCCTGGATAGCAAAAACCTACAAGCTTTTGGAAAGAATTAAAGGTAGCCTATCATACAAATCAAGCCAGACATTCTAAGATTGCTCAATGAACCACCTTAAAAGATGTTAGATTTCCATACTATATTTTCATTTACCAAGTATACAATTCCTAATACTCTCCGACACTCAATATTCCAAGTGATAATTATGAAGAAGTCTTGTACCAGCTAACATTATAATGTACAGGAAACATCAGATTTGTAATAACTAATGCCCCATGCATTTGGAGTTTCACGAAATTTCTCATTTTTTAGGTAACAGAGAATATGCAAACACATGTTAAGATTGACTAACATTATAATTCAATAATTGTGGCATACAAGTTTGCAACATCAAGAATCTTCAAGTGTACGTGTAATTTATCATTTTGTGAGGTTTCATTTCCAAACCCATGTCTAGCTTCCACAAATACACACATAAGAAGTTGATTGCACAAGTATACATCCAAATTGAACTTTTATTTAGGATTCTCAGCATGTCTCATCATGAGTACAAAATTTTGTCTAAATTGAAGCATAAAACAATTTCTAACACAATATGAAATAAGAATGGAAGAATTTGCCAAAACTATATCTTTTTCAAAGTTAAATTTTGGCTTTAAAATGATATACCTACATGATTTGTTATATCTTCATGCAACAAGTGAGCCTTCTCTTCTAGCTCTCCCTGTTAATGTTAAAAAAAAAAATTAATTAGCAAAACATCAAGGAAGAACTTAAAACATATTATGTGTTCTTCAACACTCATTAGGATGGCTTTTAATTAACCCAAGGATAGACCCTAACAGAAAAAGCATACACCTAGCAAAACAAGAAAATCATCGTAACTTGTAATTATCTTGAAATAAAAAAACTAGCTACTAAGGTAGGATAGATATGGAAATTAACATCTGTGAACTTGCAAAGGAAAAAGAGGGTTTTAAAATTTATTGACTTGAATAAAATAAGGGCAAAAATGAGTATTTTTTGGGCTCAACATACTAGATCATGCTACTGGTTTGGTAGCAGCTGCAACAAGTTGTAATGAGGTTGTTTAATATTGCAGTTCAGAAAGTGCTTTTCAAACTTTTTCTCTTTTTTCTAAATAAATTGTCATTTGAAACTAATGCTAATGTTTGTAAAAGTATGTGAATAGAATCAACCAATAAACCAAAACTAATATAGAGAGCACTTTTTTGACCCCTAGCAATCGTCCAAATAGGCACTAAGTTTAGGATTTGTTTCATGTAGTTGATAAGTGAATAAAGAGTTGGTATATAAATTTAGGAATCCAGGTTCATAACTGTATTATGCAACCCAATTATGAACTTATTACAGTGTGAAAGCGTAAATATTTGGTAAAATTTCCTGTATAAAGGAAACATATTAGGCAGTGGTAGAATGCAGAGGAGGAGAGATTAGAACAAGATAAAATAAAGTTGAGTAACAAATGAAGGATAAGATGAGAAGATGGATATAATTCATCTTAGGCACATATGCATAAAACAATGAAGACATTCATAACTCCCCATTCAAAAGCCTCACACAATTTTTCTACAGGTATTTAACTTATGAAAACTACACTTTCCATATTTAGCAACTCCTTAAATAAATTCAAAGAACATAGTAAGAAGCAATTAAGTTTTCACAGAAACTCATTTAGGATGATGCTCCAAAGCTTCTCATAATTTTTTTCATAAATCACTTTGTTTGCATCGAGCTTTTCATACGGAAATTCTTTTTCCTTTCAAATTTTGAAAGTTATAGTGTTACTAAAGAAAAAGGTTTTTGTTTGGTTCAATGGTCTCTCAAAGGATACCTCGTAAAGTTTGTTTGGGGGCTAGTTTGTTACATGAAAGCATACTAATTCTCATCCTTATTTCTTACGGCGAATAATTATCTTTTGGACTATTAAGAAACTATATATATCTAGGTAGTTTAGAGATTTTGTAATTCCTTTGTTAGATTTCGAAGTATTAAATGCAAAAAGAACCCAAATTTTCAAGGCCAATTTTTTGTCCTCTTTTGTCATCTTAACTCAATGTGGAATATTGGAATGGCAGAAAACTCACGCTACGTTGTAACCATATATTTTCTTTCTTAAAATGTATTTTCATTTCTTGCGATAACCAAAAAAGTTCCAATAGGAGGTCCCAACGTAGGGATAGAAACCACCAAGGAATAATAATATTGGAGCAAGCACAGTTAAAAAATGTGTAAGGTGCACCAAGGCATCAAGTCCTTTGGAGCCTAGGCAAAAGGCACAAGTTGCACAGCTCAATGATGTAAGGGAAAATATTTGAAAAGTAAAATAAAAAGAAAAAATAAGAACAAACATTCCTTTTCTCTATGATCAAATCTGAAATCCTGATTTGAGATTTATATTCCTCTAGTTTCAGCTAAATTTCAGTGTCGAACAGTTTGCTTAAACCGTTCTGCATAACCACCCTAGATGTAGGAACACAATGAAAAACATTAGATAAAAGATAGGGTACTTACAAGAGTTGGCCTCCTGAGTAAACCATCTTTTATTCTCTGCTGCAAATCCTTGCATTCTTCCTGCAGCAAATAAAGTAAAGCTAAAGAAGCCTGAGAAATTCATTCAATTAGACAAATTTGTAGAAGCACATGTACCTACTGAATTGCATCCAGTAAAGAAAGATGCACATATCTCTGTTGTCTAAGCATATTTAGTAGCTGTTTTGATATTAACATTTCTGTTAATTTAAGAATGCCAATTAATCAACATCTAACAATTTGAGAGGCAAAATAGAAGATCCGGGAAAATATTCAATTACTTATTACACCATCAAATCATGAATAGTATCAAAAAAATCATGTAACAGAAAGAAGAAAATGACTAGTCAATCTTATATTCTTGCCATTAGACAAGAACGGAATACAAAAACAGTCAACTTTTTTCTAATTCATCTAGCAACCAGTTCAATCCTACAAAACTTGTTTACAGAATACAGATCTTAGTTATTTAACTAGTTGTATCATTTGCACTTTGCATCATGCGCCATAACTTTTTACTCATTTTAAGGAAAAAATTGTTGATGATGCAGTAAATATTTTATCAATTAAAAGTTCATTCCTTCTCAACTGGGAGGCAAAAGTCAGAAGACAGGGAAGAAGAGAAGATAAATTTGTCAAAGGCAGCTTTTAGAGAATAATAATGGATATGGCTTCCTACATTCTTAAAAAAGTACTTGGCCATAGACAAGCTGTCTTAGAATAGAATGATTCATGATTGTAGAGAAGCCTATGAAGCTATTATTCATTATTTAGCTATGTGTTTGCTATGACTTTTCATTACCATCTGACTGTCATTAAGGCTTCTACTTTGCATAATTGTCTAATAACCATGCAGCAAAATGTTAAGAAATTGTAAATGAAAACTAAAAATGCTATGTTGATTGAAATATTAAACTTTTTAAGTATCTTTAATCATAAAACCAAAAAGAATGAAAGTATTTATCTGCATAATCAATCAACATATGCAAAATTGGATACAACAATGGGAGAGCAATCTTTGTCCCCATGGAGATCCGCTCCGCTTTGAACTTGATAGGGACACGAGAAAATCCCTTCAAAGATAAATCATGCTGCTCACCCCTGAATATTTGTTATGAATTTTTTTAAAAAACATATTAAGACATATAAAGTTTATTAGTTACATGTGACTATGGTAAAATTTATACATAAACAAGCATAATAATTAATATTTACTATAAAAAATCAAATATTGACTTTCACATATATTTAAGATTTAAAATATTTATAAATGTTACAAAATAGTTTATTATTATTATTTATTAAATAAAAGTTTCAAAAAATAGAACAAAAACTTGAAGATTTTGAAATCCCCAAACTAGACCAAACTATGCGCAACCTAGAAATAATATAAAAAATGACATGACACAGTTATCCTAAGATGAGAATTTAAGATATGTTGATACCAAGCATGGCAATAGAGGTTCAATTCATGATTTCAAGGAAGCTGGCTCTTGAAAAATACAAGTGTATAAATACGCAAAGAGAACTATCCTATTACTCATCCAACAAAAGAAACAAAGTAACACGACAGAACTACCATATGGCTCACTGTAGTTCATGAGTAGCACCAATATACTACATTCAACTCGGTCTAAATCAATTAGCAAAATATGTTAATTACCTCAGAGAAATTCTCATTTGAAAGCATGCAGATTTTGACATCTTTCATAAAATTTGAAACTTGAAGAATAATTTCTTCACTCTTATCATCAGAATCAGAAGGTTTTTTTAGACCTGGAGAAAAAAAAGCATGATAACCTTCATCTATGACCAGCCACCCATATTACACGTATCTAAATAGATCCAAGTCAATAAACTGTCACATACAAAATGTTGTGCCAGTCAACAAATACTATAAAAATGAAAGCAACGCATGCAAAAACAACACTGAATTAGCAAAACATGGTAGGATAAAGAAGAAAAATAATATGTGCCTGCCAAGCATACACCTCTTCTACGATTCCAGTCATAAACAAAATCACATGAACAGAACAAATAAAGAAAGAAAAAGAAATGTCTCCTAGGATAAGTCCATGAAAGAAGATATAGTACTCTGGAGTGTATATCATCCTAAAACTGATTTGATAAGTGTACACTCACTCTAAAGGCACCAAATTACACGCAAATATAAATTCCAATCTCAACTAACATCAATACCATAAAAAAATGACAGAATAAAATTATTCTAGAACAAAAAGTGGACCCAAAAGCACCAAGGCCCTATTCTATTCCGAAATAACATATAAAATAACATTTCTATTTTTTTCCTAAAACTATTGTCTAAAACTACTGCATTTACAAGTAGGTAAATTCATGTTTTTGCAAAAAAGAAAAGCTCAAAAATTCAGTTTTAAAAAAATTAAAAATTTAGACTATTATATTAAAAAAAAGGTGCTTTTTGGGCCTCAAACGAATTTAAAAAAGGCTCTAAGTACACAATAACTAATATTGTCAAAAGCACTAGGCATCCTTAGTGCGAGAAGGTTCAAATTGCTTGAGGCGGTACGGTAGGCTCTTCTCTGATCAAAGTAAGGAGCCAGTAAACCAATATTAATACATGTCCAACAAAACAGCTACCAAGATATAAAATTTCATTTTTATATTTAAAGTTCCAAGATTAAATGAAATTTTACTAACTGTTCCAAAATTTCTGAAATCTTAATACACAATATATATATTGAAAATATCAAATACAATTTTTACTAGGAGCCCCACCCAAAGCTGTCTCAACGGGGAATCTAGATTTCGCCTCTAACAAGCTACAAGATGAGCACCTTTTAACAACACTAATAATAATAACCATCACTACCATCATTCACCACAAAATAAAAGCTCATGAGTAGACCCCAATTCTTCTCTTTTAAACTATCTGTTTGTCAGCAACTCAACTAAATCCTTAGTCCCAAACACTTGGGCCAATTATATGAATCATCTTTTTCACCTTGGGTCAGTTTGAGCTGACATTCTCATCCAAATCTAGGATAGATAGTAACTGTATCACTCTTTTCCAAGTAAGTTTAGATCTAGCTTTTCCCTTTTTTCTCTCACTTATAGTGATCACTCATTTCCAAGTAAGTTTTCTGCTTTGCGATGTTAATATCTTATATCTGAATCTATTAGTGCTCATATAATTTATTTACAAATATACCAACACATGGAGAGATATGAAGAAAGGAAAAGGAACCAATGGTGCCAGTAAAATAAAACTCAGCTCAACCATGCCTTAACTAGTTGGGTGCAGCTACATGTTCCTTCTTTTTCAATCTGCATGGTAAAATAAACTGATAAAGTAAAACAAAACAGAAGCATTAGGAATGAAAATAAACGGCATTTTTCTGGCATCTAAGCAAGCCTTTAACAACCATGTAAGACAACCTTAGCGACACAATTTTGTTGGCCATAAAGTGTAAAACATCCGAATTTATTCTTCAGGTCAAAGAAAGCCATCCAACCTACAACACATAATCCTGAAATTAAAGACTCGCTATAAAGTGTACAAAGGTTCGTGAGCACTAATATACGAATCTTAGGGATAATAAAACTTTTCCTGCCTGTTTAGCCGAATACAATTACTTCTTCCTCTAATTACAACCTATTATAAGCGCTCAATTTATATGGAAACCAGACCATTCTAAAGCAGCCGAAAAGTTTGGACCAATTAGATGTTCCAGATTCAGGCTTAAACAGAGCTGATAGTGATTGGGATAAGCATGCAAGATTGAAGATAAGGACCTTCGCAGAAAACCTCTTCAATAAAATTCACTACCAAAACACAGTGGTAGATTCTTTTACTTGGCTAAATCTATTAGCACTACCAACCCTAGTAAAGATTTGCTGGAAGGTGACCTAATTTCACAAAGATTTAATGAAAGAAAACTAAGCAACATTACTTAAGGAAACTAAAAGGAAGCTTAAACTAAACTAAAGAAAAACACTAGAAAGAAACATAATCAAAATTAAAGGAGAAAAAGAGATGCTCCTGCATCACCTTCCTAAACCAAAATATTGCATAAACATTGAACACGCGGCAAACTTATGGTCAAAAACCAAAAGTTAACTGCAAGTTGTAGAAGTTGATGCAAGATTACTTTCAAAAACTAGACACTTGACCACGTGTAAGAAAAAATGTCATTCATGGCATAAAGACTGATACTGCAAGGGCACACACCAGTCACACAGCAGACCTGTAGTCTCACTCAATCATAGAGTAAGTAAGAAGCACAAAAAAGCGCAGACTATATTGCATGAGCACCAACTCAGTTGTATCATGGCTGAAAAACCGAGAATTCCACCAAATTTTCCCCAGAAGCAGATACAACAAACAAAATTTAACATCTTCCAAGGAATAATTTCAAACCATTTGGACAAGGAGTAACCCATGGATTCAAAAGTAAAGGGCTGACTAGGTGCACAAACTGCTATCCAGCCATTTTGGGGGGGAGTATGGTAAGGATTCAAAAGAGGATATTCTAGAGACAAAGCAAATGGTTATCTCAGACAAAGTTTGTGTTGATATTCATTTCAGTGTCCAGTCATAGAACATAATTACACATAAGCATCATTATTCCATATTTCTAAGACTTCAGGAACGTTGTTCAAATGAAAGTCAGTGGCATATACATGCATAAATGGTATTTCCCTAGACTAACATTAACCAATTTTTGAGGAAAACAATTCACAAGGCTCTACCTGCTTACAGTGAAAGCACAGCAGACATCAAAAACACTCGAGTAAGATAAGTTCTGAGAATTAAAATAACAAAGATTCATTATTAAGTTTGTATTTGGAAAATGATCCAAGCAAATAAAAGGAGATCTTCAGAAAAATACATATATATGGTATGCAAGTAAGAGAAAATCACCTGTTACTTGGACAAGCATGTGTGAATTTTTCTGGAGGTAGTCATGCGGGTCACATTTGATTCTTACATAGCTTCCTACTATTCTGCTTTCAAATGTTTCAGGTTTCTTGAGAAGATCCTGAACCAAACTCCTTTTCAAATATAAAAGTTTAATATTATCAGGAATTATGGCTGCAAAACAGCTCTTTGGTACTTCCAATATCTTCTTCTTACTATAAGTTCTTTCAGAACTCGCATTCTTCTGATTTTCACTGGTGCCATCATCTTCTTCTGAACTAAAGAGTAAATCGTCATCAGATTCTTCTTGGTTTTGAGCTAAGTGAGCTCCCAGCATTTCATAAATTTTATTTTTGGCAATAGTTTTCCTTCCAAAAAGAGAAAGGAGGTGGTCATCACAAACAATCCTCTTCTTTTTTGTCGGATGATGAAGGTTGTGACCTTTAACGTATTTATTAACAATATCAGCAACATCATATTGAGAAATCTGTTTGCTGGTATCTACATCAATGGATTCAAGAAACTCAAAAAGTGGCCGCGATCCCCACCCAACAAAATTCACCTTCCTGGTTCTGGCCTTTCTTTTCATGCCAACAGGAATACAAACCTCCCTTGTTTGTTCTTCGACCCAAAAGAATGAGTCGCTTTCCCCCATTTATGAAAAACAACAAGAAAACGATAATAATTGTGAACCTTTGCCTCAATTGTACTCCAACTTCCTCTGCTAATGCTATTATTTTGTTGGTCGATGTTTTGGAAATCAACCATATGCTCTGCAACAGGAAAATAATTTACAAGGATGGCTGTTTAAATATAAAATGAGACGACGACCAAGCAAAACACAAGGCAACGTCTGGAATAAATTGTGGGCAAAATTAAATAGATTTACATCATCCTTTTTTCATTTCATTTTGCTCAAAGTGCCTTCTTTTGCACAAGTCAAAAGAAAAGAACCAAACTAATCAAGCATGAATTTTCCAAGCATAAGAACTGACTAAAAAGAGTTCAAACTAAAACATATTTCTTCCAGGTTTAGACCTTAAAAAAACCAACAAAAACAAACTTTTAGTGAAGATATTATACAAGTTTTCAGTTTCTTTTTTATTTCTCTTCTGCAATATTTTGTTTTTCAAGTATTTCTTTTTAAGAATCATCATTTTTACCTACTTTCTAGAAAGCAGTTTTCCAACATCAATTTCGAAAAGAAAAAAAAGAAATTCTCAAAACCATGGTTTATTAAACCAATGCCAAACGAGTCTTGTGAAAGCCATATTCAATTCAGATCATTTAAGCGAATAAAACAAATGTATACAATAATTCAATAGCTTATCCTCTCTATTTAACTAGGATTTCCTGCATGCGTTAACATTATAACATTAATAGAAGTGATAGCAAAATCACAGGAAAAAAATCAAGAATCAGATAGCAAACTCACCAGGAAAAAATCAAGAATCAGATAGCAATCACCGATAAAGCCTAATTCAATTCAAAATGTAACACAACAAATTAATCTTTTTTTCTGATTTCACCACGGATAAAAAGCAAAGAGAGGATGTACCTGAGAAGAAAGAGAGGGTATGCAAGCGTAGGCTAGGTATATGAGCGACGACGTCGTTTGACCGTACACGCAGCGCCGGCGTCGGATGGTTTCCATATAACAGTGGCACCACTGATCGAATTTTGTTGATTGAAGGTGGCACCAGAACGAACTGAGTTTGCAGAAGCTGAACTGTGTCAATTGGTACGAGGCAAAGCCACGTATACGATCTCTTGTTTATTTGGAAACTATATTTTATGGCGCGTGGGCTCACTTCAATTATTTAAATTTCACCAAATAAAAGTTCAATAAAATTTATTTTAAAGAAAAGTAGGATTTTAAATATGCGCATGTAATTTCTTTTTAATCAAATTATAGTCCTCTGATTTTTCTTATATTTTAATATTTTATCAAAAAAATGATAAAAATATATATCTAGATAATAAATTTTTAAATTATTGATTTATCTCAAAAATTATATATTCATATTTAAAAAAAGTAAAATCATAAAGTATTTTATATTTTCTTTTATTAAATTAATTGATGAATTCATTTATTAACCCAATAATTTTTTTAATAAATAAACTTAATTATTAAGTGTTAAAATTTGACGTCTAAATTATATTATTACATATTAGATTTGTAATAGGTTAGCATCTTCCTACATATTTTACATGATAATAATATTTGTTTGAACTGCACTTAGTCAAAATGTATTTTACTCTAGAATTAAAATATTTATATCTTCTTGAATGATTTTTTGTATAGATGATAATTGTTGTGAAAAGTTATTATATAATAAAGTGTTAAAATAGAAAATACTATTTTGATAATAAATAAAATCATAAATTCATACATAGTAACATCAAGAAAAACCAAGTTTAATTAATTAACTTCAAAATCAATTTTAATAATTGTTAGACCTTGGGATCCTTGATTTTAATTTTGATGTTAAACAAATAATATTTTATGAAAAATATTGAAGTTTTGAGTATTTTAAGTTTGGTCTGGCCGTACCAATATGTGGTACGGTCCACCGAAGCTCTCAGGAATTTTTCTGCATCAGTATTTTTGGTATGGTACAGGTGTACAAGAAGTGGTACGAGCATACCGTTTGGTTTCTTAAGTCGTACGGGCATACAAAGAGGTCGTATGGGGTGGAAAATTTGGTAGAAGGTTTGGTATATGCATACCACTTGATGGTACGGCCATACGCGATGCTTCAACATCATTTTAGAGTCATATTTTGGGTATCGTACAAGCGTACGGGAAGACGTACGACTATACGGGTCGAAATATGCATTTTTTAACATTTTTGAAAAAATTGTATAACATCTTTATTTTGCATTTAATGCATCTCCAACAGTCATATAAGCTTAGAATACCTTATATAAGTGTAGATTAACATTATTGAAGGTAGAAAATCAATCTACAATCATTAGTTTTTGTTAAATATATTTTGATGTATTCTTGAGTATTTCTTGATTTCTTGAGTTGTAAATCCTTTGAAAAGGATTTCTGGGTTTTCAATTTGTTGTCTTTCTCTTGGGATATTTTTTGAGAGATAGGAAGGGATTGTGATTGAGTTAGGTTTAGTATGAGCCTTGGGAAAATACTTATTGTAAAGGTTTAGTGTGAGCCTTGGAAAAACACTAGTGATTGAATTCTTGTGAGAAGAATTCTTTGTTATATTTATGAAGTTATTAGTGGAAACATAAGTTGTTTACTTGGGTAAGTGGATGTTGGCATTTGTTGGCCAAACCACTATAAATTTCTTGTGTTCCATTTTCACTCTTTTCAACTCCTCTTTAATTCTTATGTGCCTCCAAACTTGGTATTTCATTTAGTATCAGAGCAACATACATAACTATATAATCAAAGCATAAATAGAACATAAACATAACATATGATTAGAGCATAAAATAAAGATCAAAGTAATAACAAACTAAGTCATAATCAGAGCAAATAATAGTAAACAAGTTAAGATAATGAACTGAATAATCATCATATGTCATATATACTCAAAAATGAATACAATGATCATAATAAAATATCCTCGAAATAAATACAATAATTAGAGCAACAATAAAATAAAATAAAAATGACATAAAATCTAGCTAGACCTAAACATCAATATCTAACACATCTCCGATATCCAAATCTAAAACATCTCCCCCTTTGATAACATCAAAACAATCATTGTGGATCTTGAGGGGGACTAGGTGAGAAATAAATAGGTCTAGCAGGAGACTGATGGATTGTAGAGTGGCTGTTATGGTTGTCTGGAACTTATGTGACTTGGCAGCCTGCTGGTCCAAGCGCTGATCTATAGAATCAAGCCGAGTGGTGATAGCAGCAAGTTACTGGAAGACCAACTCAGTAAATGAAGGAGAAGTCGTAGCAATAGCAGGATCAGGTTTAGGAGTAGCAGCAGAAGCAGGGGGATCAGGAATAGCAGTAGAGGAGGATCCACCCGGGAAATGACGCTGGCGTTTGTGGCTTAGAGCCACCTGGCGTATGGCATCAGGAGAGTCAGATTCAACAAGCAACTCTGTAGGAGTATCCTTGGGTATGGGCACTTGCAAGTGTTGACAGATCTCTACAGCCTGTCGTCCATAGAGAAAAATAGTGTCATTGGGAAGACCCAATGACACTAGATGCTCAAATCATCTAGAAATGTACTCTAAATGAATGACATACTCATATAAAACATGCTCAAAGAGTATGGAATGCTCAATGAAAGAAAGATCAAGATTATGACCTTTCAATCCTAAAGTGGGAGGTGTCACACCCAGCCCATACCCAGGAGGACATGCTCCTGTAGCATAGACACTGATCCTCTACGAGAACCAATACCTATACTACAAGGGATACTTCAATTATACGTCGTATGGGGACTTAGCTAAGCCTAATGGTGGTTGTGCTGCGGAAACGATGTGATAATCAATCAATTAATACCCTGGAAAATTTTAAACATACACTCAAGCCATTAACATAATAAACTTTACACAAGCAAGCCATATTGCATAACTATAAAACCTGTTTAGACAACAGTGAGTGTATACATAACCACCAAAAGCTATATACAACCAGGCTATACAGTAAGCCGTATAACTACTGCCGTACTCTAGCTACACGACTCAAAAATAAACTGGAGATGCCGCAGGAGTCCCGTACCAAATGAGATCGCTTCGTCTCAACTGACGACTTCTATTCCTTCTCAGTGCGCTCCCCCGTGGACGTCGAACCTACGTTCATCAAATGACAAACGCTGAGAATAATCTCAGTGGTGCTTATAAACACAAATACATAATCTCAAATCACAAACAGTTATAATCATAGCATAAACAAAATAGAGTAATGCATTGCACACGTATCCATACCCTTTTATAATTAAACTCTATAATGCAATGCAAATGCTTTATTTTCTTTTTCCCATCATTGTAACTCAATCACTCTTATTTTCCCGTAAGGTGCACCTGCCTGTCGCACACACTGGATCTCGTACCAGTACTAATCTCCCATCTCAAGAGATGCTATAAACATATAACCATAGAGTGCTATGCACTCTCGTGTCTCGAGACTCGACTCCCTTTTTAGGGAAAATATAAATTAACAATTCCCGCAGGAATCCAATCCAGTGTGCCCAGAGCTGAGCTCTGCCCTCATTCTCATTTTCTTTTCTTACTTTTCCTTTAATCACATGCATGTTCTCAATGCGTTTTATCAATACAACCATGCATTATATACTAGAAGCATTTCACCA
>CANYBF010108934.1:0-19124 GCA_948192965.1 Dalechampia spathulata
GTATTTGCCTCCCATCATGCGTATTTTCCTTTCTAAACCCCTTAATTCTATTTTAAATAAATGACATTCTACCCTCCACTCATATATTTCTATTTATATATATTATTTCGATAAATTCTTAAACTCCAAAATCCAATTTATTTCCAAATCTTATCTTAATCTATTAACATTTATATTTACTTATTCTAATCTTATATTTATAAATCTATTGCCTTTCTTAACATTATTGATTCTTATTCTACTACTTTTACTAATCATAATTATAACCGTTATGAATATCTATAGTATTTTTATTCTAAACCTATTTTATTCTAATTTGTTTTGTTTTTTAGAAACATATATTCTTCTAGTGTAAAATAATAATTCAATAAATATTATTTCTTAAAATACAACATACTAAATTATTATTACTTTATTTCTAAGAAAAACTTCTTAATTTTTCTTGCTTACATCATTAATACTTAATTATGACATCATAAATAATTTTTATTCCAAAATTTTCAAAATTCATATATGTCTAAATTAAGTTAGCACAAGCATAAATGTCAAAACCATTTATTCAAATTCAATATATATAACTCAAAAACAAAGTTTGAGTACCATTTACTATCAAGTTTAGGGATTTGCGATAGAACATGCAATATCCTTTTTCAAGCTTTAAACACACTTTTTATTAACATACTCACTATGCTATACTATTTTCACATCATTATCATAGATATTTCATTATAACATTAATTTATAAATGCACAACAATTCACATAATGCAGGATGTGACAGTTAAATTATCTTGTCATCTATATATATTTTTTATACAGATATGTATATAATGATGATAATTTTTGATATAATTCATAAATTTGATAATCAATTATACTATTTAATAAAATAATATTGATAATTAATTATTATTTAACATCTAAGAAATAAACTAAATTAAGATGACAAAATGTTGGAAAGAAGATTACATTAAAAAAAGAGCAAAATACAATTTAAAAAGCGAAATCATTAATTTTATGTCTAACTAAGAAAATGAAAACAATAACATCTTCAATAATAAATAAATAAGTATGAATAAATTCAATTGTATTTCATCTTGTGCAAATGATTTAACTAGTGCATTCTACTTTTGTCATCATCCATATTCAAGAACAATTCTCTCGTGATTGCATCTTTAAGAACACAACAACCATAACACCATAATTAACTACCCTTCTCTAAAAGTCCTCTTTCTACTATATGTTTAATAATTTGCATTGCCATAGAGATGGTAGATATTGATGGCTATATGTTTGTATTACTTTGGCCTTTCTTGCTTATGGATTTACAACATTCAACCATTTCAAAAATTTAAGAAGTTAACATTGTGGAACGTGTTGATTGCCTTCTTTTTCTCTTTAATTGTCCTTAAGTAGAATTTGATGTAGTTTTATGGGTTTGCTTAAATGTTTCAACTCCATCTATTCTACCTTGATTTTGCAATTAAGTATTACTATTAGCATTATTACTTACATGTTCAATAAAGTCCTTGAAAAAATTATCTTCATTCCTCATTCCTCTTCTAATTCAGCACCAAAGTAAGTATCATCCTCCAAATTATAGACTTTGATATTTTCTTCTTCACCAACTCTCCCTTTATATATACTCTTATCTAGATTATCTATTTGTTTCTCAAAACTTACAATATGAGGTTCCATAGAAGGTATGTACACATTCTTCCCATAAGCATATGAATCTTCAAATATTTGATCACATTTTTCTTCCAAAAAAGAGTTTATACCCTTTTCTCAAAATTTTTCTACTTTTTTATTTTCCTATTAAATAAGAAACATCAAAAATAAAATTTTGTTAATTTTATGAATCAATTATAATGATATGTTAATCATAGATAAAAATCAAGAGAAAAGTAAACACACCATAATTTTCTTTTGCCACCATTCACTTGTAGCATCTATTTTTCTCGAACTAGGATCTCATCCTAAGCTAGTTTTTGAGTTTTTCAAATGCTTCCAAAGATGTTAATCTTTTCTCATTCCATCATATTTATATTTGCAACTACTAGTTTCACATGCACGCCCTATTTTTTTCTCAACATCTACTTGAATCTCATTCCATTTAAATGATTGTCAACGTCCATTTCTGATGATATATTGAAGAATAACATCACATAAAATAATCATCTCTTCATAGGTCCACTTCATTAACTTTTCTTGATATTGAATGCATCTAACATAATAATTATTTAAATATATAGTATAATTAAAAAATTAGCTAAAAGTGATAGATACATTTTTATCATTGATGAACCACTTCAATAAATGAAAAATTAGTCAACAGAAAATTGAAGAATACGACTAAAATTAAGCACTATGAAATAAATAATTGAAAGAAATTATAAAGTAGTTTCTAAAATATTTCTTTTATTCATAATAAAATGAAAATAAACTAATGCATTTTTAGTTTAAGCAGTAAATAATTTATTTATAATTTATATTTATTAAATTTATTGAAATTTTAATTAATTTTATTTAAATTCTTGACTTTATGGGGATGAATCACATATGTTGGTTAAGAATTGCTACGAGAATTCATTGATAGTTACTTTGTCAAGCTCTATGAAAACATTTAAAAATTTAATTCAAATTCTATTAATTATAACTTCAAATTTAAATTAAATAGAAATATAATAAAGTCTGGAAAGGTTTTTTGCTTTGAAGAAAACAACAAAATTAGATAATTATGAAATTTGGTATTATATTAATTATATAAAATAAAGTATTCAATTTAGTATAACATAAATCTATATAACTTGAAAACTATAATAAGAATCAGCCAATTTTTTAGGTTGAAAGACTCATTACAAATAAACCCTTGCAATTTTGAGGATAAACAATATTGAGTTTTGGCTAGATATTGCAAAATCATTCAGGATTATGATAGAATATACATCTACGGAAATGAAGAGACCAACTCATATGACTCAAATTATACATGTTCAGTTTAGTATGTTTGTTTCCTTCTATTTTCAGGTTGGTCTGTTAGAAACATAAACCCTAGCTCTATCAGTAAAACTTTCTCCCATTAATTTTTACAAAATGAAGTTAACCGGCACCTTTACAGTCATTAGTTTGAGGCTAATAAATGTGAGATCAAATATTAATTTTGTTATATAAATTTCTAATTCCATAATTTTTAATTTATATTGCAATATGCGCATCATTTAATTCCTTATCTAATTAATTGAGAATCAGCTAAAAATATTTCCATTTACTTCAAAATTGCTTTAAAATCAAACCCACAAAAGGATACAATAATTATAAAACAATACACATTATATAAACATAAAAAAATAAAAATATAAAAACATTCATGTATAGGATATTGAAAGTAGGAACTAAAATCACAGACACTTGGGATGCCAAAAAATAAACCATCAATCGATTTGAATACACCAAATATGTTTTTATACAATTTTCACTATTCCTAAAATAAGGCAAATAAATTTCAACAAATATTCTAATTATGAACTTGATTTTTATTTTATTGAGAATCTTATAAATATTTTAATTTAAGTAATTCACAAGATTTAAATTATTGATCATATATAATATTGATCAATCAAAAACCCAATTCAATATTACTTTAATTTAGAAATAAAAACATATAATTAAAACCACATACATACCTTGATTTGATGAACTTGAAATCATGATTAAATGATCCTGAAATAATGATTGCTTCAACAAATAATAGATGAATAAGATGTTAAGTTTTTCTAAAAATATATTTTTTTGGATATGTGTTTTCTGAAAACGTATAATGTTAATTATTTTTGTAAAGGGAGAGATTAATTTTTTAAATATATTTTAAGGATAAAAAATATAAAAATAAATATTCCAATAGCTAAATGTTAGGAGTATTAACGTTTCACACTCCACTCTTCCAACCTCTAACCACTTCCCTTAATAATCTCTCACCAAATAATAAAATAGAGGTTTAATTTCAATAAACCTCTAAACTCTACCTCTACCATTGTTGCCAAACAGAGCCTAGAGAGGTGGTGAAGGCATGGATGCCTAACATGTTGAAGTCCCTGAGTGCACATTTAAGGTGAGACTTATTGGACTGCTTGATCCTTTTTCTGGATACAATTGCTAGAAACAATTAGAAGTGTTGACTTATTAATTTTTTTAAGCCTTGGAATGAATTAACATTATTGATAATGTGTATACTATAAAGTGGGAAGTGAATGGAAGGTTCCATGCAGCTGCTTGTGTTGGGGTTAGTAAACCATCAAACCTATGTATTACCTAAGTATTTGAATTAATTAGAAGTTGGGAACATATTGTTTACAATGATGCTAAGTGGTATACTATAGAGTGGGAAGTGGATGGAAGGTTCCATGTAGTTGCTTGCATTGAGGTTAGTAAACCATCAAACCTATGTATTACCTAAGTATTTGAATTAATTAGAAGTTGGGAACATATTTTTTACAATGATGCTAAGGGGTTGGCAATTCCAACAAATATATGTACATAATCATATGCAAAGAAACAAGAATGCAACTAAATAATTGTTTTAGTGTAGCCTACACTAGCTTATATTCATAGTCATATAAGCAAATACTATTTATGTCATACTTAGTTGTATATAAGATAATTAAATGATAATTAAAAATCTTAATTTTCCATGGATTGAATTGAATGTATATAGCTTGATTATTAGAAGTACGTCTAGACTATATAATATAATATTTTTTTTGATATCATAACTATAAAGATATTTACGTACATAAATATGTATGTATCTATATTGCAATTAAATGAAAGTTCAAAGTATAGAATGTATAGAGCTACGAAACCATAGAATTTAAAACCTAAAAGGAAGTGAGAAATAATGCAGGGATATTTAGATGTATATATAGTGTACATAAAGATAAACATTTACCTTGTGCATGTAACTTATAAATTGAGACATTTATGTTTGTCAGGTAAGGAAAACAGGGCAGTCGTTACCCTTATTTCTTGAATAGACCAAGACTAAGCAGAAATAAGTTTGTGTCTGTTATTATTATGTAAAAATAAAATTCTTAAGCCTATTATACTAATTATAAAAATAATAGTTTGATATATATATCATACATCCTTTACATTTTTTGACATGTAAATAGTATTGGTTATGTTCATATTTACTAATAAACGAGATTAACAAGTAACAAAGGGCTCATTTATTGATAATTAATTTATCATAAATTTTAAATAGGGCACCTTATAAGCAATTAAAATGCATGATAAATGATTTAATATATGTTGAAAGTCTACTTAAATAACGATTATTTACGTTTTCATCTAAAATCATTGTTAATATACATCTACTTATTCACAAATTTATGACGAATAAAGTAGGTTGTATTTATGCCTAATAACAATTATGTCATAATGGAAATTACAGATGAAATCAAAGCTTTGATAATTCCAATTTTGGAATTGTACAAAGTTACATGTGTGTAATTATTATTTATTAATGATGGTTATACGATATATGATTATTCAAGATGGTTATTGATTCAAGTTTGTAAAGCGAGAAGTTACTAATATGTAATTATTTTATATTGATATTGGATATATGCTATATTGATATATCTTGAGATATTATTTATAGACATGCCATTATTACATACACGTATGTACATACACAAAGAAGTCATGCATCATATATTATTGACATGACATATTGGAGGAATAAGGGAGATACAGTTATTGATATATATAAAATATATAAAAGGTGATATAATGAAGGCACTACTATATTTATATAAATTGATAATTGATGAGATTTACGAGATAGGTTGAGTAGGGTTCCCTCCTCAATGGTAGGTTGAGTATGGTTTCCTACCAATTATGTACAGGATAATGATAAGATTGTTCCTGAGGCTGGTTGAGTTTGGTTCCCTCTTGAGTGAGACATATGACAAATTATTAACTATGAGGTAAGTTGAGTTCAGGTCCCTCCTCAATGAGTCACATGGCAATATAATGAAATGAGATAGAAAAAAAGTGCAAAGCATTTGCATTCATAATTCATATAACATATTATTATTATCCTATTGAGATGAAATGATAAAGGAAAGTGGAATGTGATGCATTTGCAATCATTGGCATAAAAGATCATGTAATTGTTATCTTGTGAACAAGAATGATGTATCATAATCACTACATATGAAATGATAAACACGGTTCTCATATGATATAGATATTTATATAGTGATGACTTTGTTATTGAAATATTTGAAAAGTTTATAAAGAGTATTGATAAGATGTTATAAAGTTTATATTCTTCCCTATGTTTAACTTATGATTGCTATTATTTTATGAAACCGTAATTTAATTTACATTTTACTTATTATTGGGCACTACTAAGTTTTATACTTAGTGTTTATTATTTGATGAATGCAGGTTACAGTATACAAATGGTGATTTAGACCAAGGAGGTACTAGCAGAGATAGGATTACTCTAGGGCTTAAATGACCCCTAAAACTGTGCTTGGACCACGTAATATATTCCTAGAAAAAGCTCTGTTATACAAATGCCATTATTCCATTTGAAGGCAGTAAAATCTTTTATGCTTGTAAACTAGCAGAGATACCTAAAATATCTAGTATGTAATTTATCTAAACTTAATAACTGAAGTTTAGATACAGAAAAGTGATAGATGTCATGTCATAATTATGATATGAATATCTTATACGACAGGTGATGTTGAAGCCATAAGTTATAAAATAAATAGTTATTAAAATAGGTCGAATATATTTCATCCATGTTAAAAAAAATTCATAGATCCTTCGTAGATTGATTAATGAATTCCTAGTTATACATTTTTTATTAATCACTCTATAAAAGCATATTTCACCAATCGAGTGTGACAGTCTATAGACTATATTTTAAGTTATTAAGCAAAAGGTGTGGTACAAGCATATCATTTGGTCCATACGGCCATATCAATGCTACAATCAAATTATTCATTCTCAAGTGTCTTAAGAGATAGGCACTCATACAATTGAACCATTTTGTCATATAGTCATATGCAACTCTTAACTTACTTTCCTAATTTATCGTAAAAAGATTATAACACTCCTAATTGTATTAAATGCTTAGTGTAACGGGTCTTTGTAAAAAGAGAAACATATTTATTATTGGAAATCAATTTTCAATAATAATTGATTTTGGATTAGTAAGAGTAACTACTTAGATTTAATTGTTGTATTTGAGATAAGCAATTATGAGATTCACTTCTATGATAAAAGGTTGGGTATGAATATAAAAAACATGAGTATTTTGATTCTTAATTTAAGAATTAATTTATGTAATCTTGAAAAGATTAATGAATGTAGGCAAGTTTATGTTGAACCACTATAAATCTTGTGTTGTATGGATTTCATGTTCTATCAATTTACTTAGCTTCTATAGTGTATGTTTGAAAAGGTTAATTAATATGTTAACAATATGAGATATTTTGTTACTTTAATAAATATTTCATTTTTAAAAAAATCATAAATAATATTTTTTGACTAATCATTAATGCGTTAGATTTTTTATACAAAATTTGATAATTAAAATTAATTTTAATAAATTAAACTATTAGATAATAAAAATAATTTATATTTATATTTGATTTTGAATAAAATTCTTGTATAAAAATTAGTTGTTATAAATTAAAATTATTATTATTAGATAATTAAAATAAAATAAATTTTAACTTTAATAAATTTTAAGGGAATGATGAAACTATTATTTTACTTCTTCTCATTCCTTCTTATAATATTAATTAGAAACTTAAGAGATATATTTTATCAATTTACTTAGCTTTTATAATTTAAGTTTGAAAAAGTTAAATTATATATTAACAATTTGAAATATTTTATAACTTTAATAAATATTTTATATTTTTTAAAAATCATAAGTACTATTTTTTGACTAATTTAATTTTTTTATATAAAATTTGATAATGAAAATTAAACATAACAAATTGAACTATTAGATAATAAAATAATTTGTATTTATATTTGATTTTGAATGGAATCCTTATATAAAAATTAGTTATTATAAATTAAAACAATTATTATTATTAGATAATTAAAATAAAATTAATTTTAATTTTAATAAATTTAAAGGAATGGTAAAATCATTATTTTACTCGGTTCCTTTTGCTCTTAAAATATTAGTTAAAAAATTGAGAAAGATATATTTCATTAATTAACTTTACTTAGCTTTTATAACGCAACTTTGAAAAAGTTAAATCATTTGTTAATAATGTGAGATATTTGTAATTTTAATAAATATTTCATACTTTTAAAAACAATTATAAGTAATATTTTTATTTATGTAATTTTATTATAGAAATTAGTTCTTATAAATTAAAATTGTTATTATTAGATTATTAAAATAAAATAAAATTAATTTTACCAATTATTTAATAAAATTCTATTTTCTTAAAAATAATTATTTATGTGTTATTTTTATATAAAATTTAATAATAATAATTAATTTTAATAAATTAAATTATTAGATAATAAAAATAATTTGTATTTATATTTGATTTTGAATAAACTTTTTAGATAGAAATTAAGTTTTATAAATTATAATAATTACTATTGAATAATTAAAATTAATTTAAAATTAATTTTAATAAATTTAAAAAGAATGGTTGAATTATCATTTTATTTGTCTCATTTTCTTCTTATTATATTAATTAAAAACTTGAGAAAAGTGTGCTTAATTAATCTACTTCACTTGATTTTTATAATATGTTTGAAAAGGTTACATAATATTTTAACAATATGAGATAATTTGTAAGTTACATAAATAATTCATATTTTTGAAAATAATCAAAAGCAATATTTTTTATATAATTTTATTATAAAAATTAATTGATATAAATTAAAATTATTATTTTAGATAATTAAAATAAAATAAAATAAGTTTTAAGAAATTATATTTTTTTATAAAATTAGATAATGAAAATTAATTTTAACAAATTAAACTATTAGATATCAAAAATGATGTATAATTTATATTTAATTTTAAATAAAATTTTTAAATAAAACTTTGTTGCTATAAATTAAAACTATAACTATTAAATTATTAAAATAAAATAAAATTAATTTTTATAAATTAAAAATAATAATTTATTTTATTTTATATGAAATTAGATAAAAAATTAGTTTTACAATTAAAAATAAAAATATTAGTATTTTGTATAAAATTAGATAAACATTAATTTTTATCAATTAATATTATTATTAATTAATTTTTAGATTTATTTTAGATAAATAAAAATTAATATTTAGATTTGATTTTACAGAAAAAAACTTTTAAATAAAATTAATTTTGTATGTACAATTTGATAAGAAACAATTTTACTTATATTTCTTTTATTTCCTTCCAAGATAGATATTATGATGTAAGTGGAATTGAATTAATGGGTAATGGTTAGATGTCATAGTGGATTAATTTGATTAGGTAAGTGTGAAATCAAGTAATGTTTGGATCACATCATATTGGCTGGTTGCAAACTTTATCCTCAGTTTATTGCAAGTAGGGGTGTAAATGAGTCGAGCCGTTCACGAGCTATTTGATACTCGGTTCGTTAAAAGTTCACTCGAGCTCGTTCGTTAAGCTAAACAAGTCAAGCTCAAGCTTGATTTTGAAGTTCGTTTTGTAAACGAGCCGAGCTTGAGCTCATTGATACTCGATTTGTTTAAGCTCGTGAGCTTGCTTGTTTATGAGCTCGTGAGCCGGCTTGTTTATGAGCTCGTGAGCCGGCTCGTTTATGAGCTCGTGAGCCGGCTCGTTTATGAGCTCGTGAGCCAGCTCGTTTATGAGCTTGTGAACCAACTCGTTTAGGAGCTCATAAAACGTTTTGTTTATAAGCTCATGAACGAGCTCGTTTGTGTGCTTGTGAGCTAGCTCGTAAGTTTTATTATTTTTACATAATTCATTTTATTATATAATATTAATAATTTATTTATATATGAATACTAAATTATCATATAAATTAGAAACATTTCTATCTAAACAATGTCATTCTACGTTGATACAATATAGTATATAGTTATCGAAAGCTATGTGTATATGTTTATATATATTTATTTAGGCATCATTAAAAGTGTACATTGCATTATATGAGTCAAAAACATTCATACATGACCTGTAGGTTCCAAAACACAACTTCATTACAACATAAAATGATAAATAAATCAATTCTTGTGGTATTGGTATTGCTGTTGCTGTTGCTGGTTTTCAGTTTACTATTATTTGCCTTTGAGAATTTGATATTTCAAATTAATAATTTTAAAAATTTTATTTTTATGTGTCGAGTAAGAATATGATAATTGAAATAATAATATGTATCAATTAAAATAATGAACAAGAGGTGATATAGATTCTATAATGCTTAAGTCAACATGTATTTTTCAAAAATCATATACTAAAATCATGACCCTTCCCATAATATTAAATTCATACCAAAATAAGAATCTATCATGCTTATATTTGTAGCATTTTAAACATTAAATTTTTAATTGATTATCCGCTTTATTGTAATTAATTATCTTGAATTATATGGATATAAAATTCTTTAAAAATGACACTTGTAAGAGATAAGTGCCCTTGTAGTTTTCAACTATGACAAATCAGATATTCTAGTTACCACATTTCATTTTAGAATTTTCATCCTTGGTGCAAGAATATGACATTTCAATATTTTATATCATCTTTTATAATTGTTTTTTAGTATTTTTAATTTTAATAAAATATCATTATTATATATCATTTAAAATTTTATTGTATCATATAATTTTAATTTTAGTAAAATTTTATTATAACACATAATTTTATTTCTATTATTATATATATCATTTTGAAATTATATTATAACATATAATTTTTATTATCATATAATAATACATATCATTTTTATGATAAATTTTTATCTTCTTAAAATTTTATTATTTTACACATCATTCAAAATTCTATTTTAAAATCAATAAATCACGAGTTTTTAATTCATATAAATTTAAATTTAATAATCCTAAAATTTCAATACATATATTTTATTTGGTTGATTCTTCATTATCTATTTATATTAATTTAAAAATTTTAAAGATATGTCAAAATAAATTATAAAATGTAATAATTTAATATCATTATTTTTTATAAAAAATAAATTTTTATCAACTAAAATTAATAAACTATCAATATGTTAACTACTAAACTAATAGAAATATGTATTACATCTTATTTTAACCAAAATCTAAAAGATGATATACTTTATAAATTTACTTCACATGACTTTTATAATATGAATTTAAAAATGCTAAATCAAATATTAACAATATGAGATATTTCTGTAACTTTAATAAATACTTTATATTTTCAAAAATAATAATAAATACTAATTTTCTTTTATATAATTTTATTATAAAAATTAGTTATTATAAATTAAAATTATTACTATTAAATGATTAAAATAAAATTAGTCTTAACAAATTTAGATCTTTTAATAAAAGTATATTTCCTTGAAACTAATCATTTATATGTTGGTTTCTTATATAAAATTTGATGATAAGAATTAATATTAACAAATTTAATTTATTAGATAATAAAAATAACTAGTATTTATATTTGATTTTGAATAGAATTCTTATATAAAAATTAGTTATTATAAATTAAAACTATTACTATTAAATATTTAAAATAAAATAAAATTAGTTTTAACAAATTTAAAGAAAAAATAGAACCATCATCTTACTTTTCCCCTTTCTTATTTTAATATTAGTCAAACATCTAAAAAAATATGTTTTATCAATCTATTTCATTTAATTTTTATAAAATGAGTTTGCAAAAGCTAAGTTAGACATTAATAATGTGATATTTTTCTATAACTTGAATATAGATCTTATATTTTTAAAAAATTATGAATAATATTTTTATATATAATTTTATTATAAAAATTAGTTGTTATAAATTAAAACTATTACTACTAGATGATTAAAATAAAATGAAACTAATTTTAATGAATTTAGATTTTTTTAATAAAATTCTATTTCCTTAAAACTAATCATTTATGTATTGATTTTTTATATAAAATTAGATTATGAGAATCAATTCTAATGAATTAAACTATTAGATAAAAAAATAATTAATATTTATATTTGATTTTGAATAAAATTCTTAGATAAAAATTAATTATTATAAATTAAAATGATTACTATTAAATTATTAAAATAAAGTAAAATTAGTTTTAACTTTATAAAGATATATTATTGTCAATTTACTTTACTTAGCTTTTATAAAATGAGTTTGTAAAAGCTAAGTGAGATATTAAAAATGTTTAAAAACCTAATAGTTTTGAAAATAAACTTAAGACTAATTATATGTGTGTTAGTTTTTAATATCAAATTAGATCATGAAAATTAATTTTAATAAATTTTTAACAGATTTAGGGGGAATGATAAAATATTCATTTTACTTATCTCATTGTTTCTTTCAATATTAATAAAAAATTTGAGGAAAATATGTTCTATCAATCTAACTTGTTAGCTTTTGCAATATAAGCTTGAAAAATTTAATTCAAATGTTAATAATATGAGATATCATTAATCATTAATAATATTTTTTATATGATTTTATTATAGGAATTACTTAATAGGAATTCTTATACTGAAATTAGATAATAAAAAAATTAGTCTTTATATTCAATTTTAAAAGGAATTCTTAAATCAAAATTAGTTATAAATATAAATTAAAATTATTAAATAAAATAAATTTAGGAGGAAGGGGTTGAACCATATTTTTATCTATCATCTTTCCCTCTTTTAATATATTATGATATAATGTAATATTGGAGTTTTATCACTAAAGGATTATCCACATGTCTCTATGCACCATTGCTAATAATTATTTGAGCTCCACACATTGATGCATGAAATATCTTTCAATTAAAATTTTGATTTATGGCTTCTTTCATTAGTCTTGCCCTTCAATTTTTTTTTACATATTCCAAGAAATGTTCTTATTTCCATCATTCTTTTTTGGTATGTTGATGTTTGGTTTCATAGTAATAAAAAACTAAGCATATTACAAGTACACAATGAAATAAATAAAATTTTCAAAACCTGACCAAGATCCATGCAATTCAAACAAATCATGTAGAAGAGATGTGACTAACCTCAAATGCAATTTCCAAAGACCTTTCAAATTTGGTTAAAAATGAAGTACAACTTAAAGATGAACACTCAATTGGTATCTAGACATACTAAAAGTGAGAGGTAGAAGTGCTAGCTCCTAAAATTATGATTTTCTAAAGAACATGTTTAGGATGAGGTTTTTTTCACAAAAATGAATTAGAGATCATGTAAAGAAGAGTGTGGCTTCTTTAGTGTATGTTTATCATTTGTGTATAAAACCCTAAGGAGACACCATTTATATATAATGCTAAAACCTTAACTTAACTCTTAAGTCAGAGCATCCTTCATTATCAATTAAAATCACATTTAATTCCTCTAATATAATTAAATTAGTATTTAATATATTACTAGTGAGTGCACTACGCTACATGCAAATATAGGTTGAATATTTTATTTAGTGATAATAGATATGTATTTTTTATTAGCTTAACTAAATGTATTTGATTATATTTAGTTAAATTGAATATAACATGTTATATGACATTTAGTACAAATATCCATTTTCTATATTCATTCTTTTAATAAAAGTTTTAAAGTTAAATTTTTTTTAAAAATTAATGATAATTATAATATAAATATAATAAATGTAAGTTATTTAATTATATATGCAAGTGATTGTTCAATTTGAAATTTGAAATATAGTGAATAAAATTAAAGTTCTTTTCATATTAAGTAATATGTAATTTTTTAATTAACATTGTCAAAAATTACATTAAATATTTCTTCATGTTATGTATAATATTTGTTTCCTTTTAATAAAACATATTTATAAAGTAATCAGAGGATTTGTTAATACATTTATTATTATTAATGTCCAATTTTATGAAATACATTTAATAACATCTACATCATAAAAATATAAAAATACTAAAAATTATAATATTTAAAGAATAAATTATAGACGTAGACCAAAAGGAATATATAAATGCTTAAAACTAAAATGTTTTACAAGTAAATAATACATATACTTGATAAAACTCAATTGTCATTAATGCGAACTTATGCTAAATAAGGGGTAATGAATTCAAATCTATTTATTTCAATTTTCAATACTACTTCTGCAAATTTTCATAAAATAGTAGAATATAAGAATCTTTTTTTTAATTCACTTGACAATGGTTGATAGTACCTTGAACTTTGCATAATCTTCATATTTTTTATGGCAAACAAATAATCTTTAGTCAATATTGACTTATACTTTGTCGTATGAGTTTTGTGAATAGTAGCATTGCATAAGATTTTCCCACATAACATTAATTAAATACTATTAATTTTTTTTAAAATATGGAATGAAAATAATTATATAAAAAATTATTTACATATTACCTTCTCATAAATAAGGATCGATTCCAAACTCATTAATTCAAAAATTTTTTTGTACTAAGAGTTTTCTACATTAAAATACTTACATCATAATACTCCAATTATCTTTATTTATATTAAGATTTTAAAGTAAAGAGTATATCATATGTATTGACTAAATCTTCAAGGGATTAAAATGTAATAAAAAATAAATAAATAATTTTTATTACACATTTATATATATATAATAAACATCAATATAAGAGAGATATCAAATATTATAATTATATCTAAGTATTTAATAACATTAATTATAGGAAATGAAAAGTCTTCAATAAATATCAACATAAGACGAATATTGAAGGTTATGATCATATACAAGTATTTAATAACATTAACTATAAAAAATGAAAATTCTTCAATAAACATCAACATAAGAGGAATATCAAAGGTTATAATCATATCAAAGTATTTAATAATATTAATTATAAAAAATGAAAAGTCTTCAATAAACATCAACATAAGATGAATATCAAAGGTTATAATTACATCAAAGTATTTAATAACATTAATTATAAAAAATGAAAAGTCTTCAATAAACATCAACATAAGAGGAATATCAAAGATTATAATTATATCCAAGTATTTAATAATATTAACTATATAAAATGAAAAGTCTTCAACAAATATAAACATAAGAGGAATATCAAAGGTTATAATCATATCTAAGTATTTAATAACATTAACTATAGAAAATGAAAAGCTTTAAATAAATGAAAGGATGAAATATAAAAGAGCAAAAAAAATAATGCTATCATATATAAGGTATAGAGGGAGAATGAAACATAAAAATTAGAAGAATATCAAAGGTTACAATTTAATAAGCAATTAATTGATAATATTTATTTTAAAAATGAAAGGTGTATAGCAAAATAAATGGATAAAAAATCAAAAGAGTGATGTAGAGGATTAATGCATTAAAAATCAAAGCTAAAAGCCAAAAATAATGGAATTGTTAAAATGTGTCACACAAGCAACAAAGACTTCTAAAATATGTCATATAAACATGTCAACATCTAGCTTATCTAGCTTTATATATATACTAGTGAATATACTGCACTATATGCATATATGGAAGAATTATTTTATTTGTTGATAATAGATATGTATTTTTTATTAGTATAACTAAATGTATTTGGTTGCTTTTAGTTAAAATTAATATAACATATTATATAACAATTAGAATTTTATTAATATATTTATTAAATAATATTTTTTATATTTTAATTATCTTTCATGTCATATATCTTTCCTTATCTATTTTGTTTATTTATTTTAGAAGAATGTACCAATGATATTATTTATGAATACTTTTCATTTGCATTTGTTCTTATTATGTTGGAGATATTTTATTAAAAGTTAAATAATATGTTAAGAAATTTAGTAGTTTTATTATTAATTTATATTTTAATTATAATTATCAAAATCCTTTATTTTCCTCAAATTACTTATATTTAATATGACATATTTAAAAACATTTAAAACAACTCTTTATTTTATATATTCTTTCTCTTAATAAAATCCTATTATTGAATAGAGTTTAATTATAACTATTTTATTTATGCATATTTAATATGATATATTTAAAAATATTTAGTGCAACTCTTTGTTTTCTTATATTGAGTTTCATCCAATATAATCTATTAAATAATAATTACACTTTATAAATTTATAGAATTTAATTAGTATTGAAATTTTGTATGTTGATTATTTACTTATTTACTTCTATATTTTATGAGGTAACAAAAGACCAAAATACCTTTTAAATAATTTGACTAATCTTTATTTTCAAGGTTTACATATATCTTGCAAGCATTGTTTGTGAAAAATGTCACAACTTCTATAATACATTTAAATTAAATTAGATTAATAATTTACGTTGAATAATAAACTAAAAAAATCCTTAAAATTTTTGATTATCGTAGAAATGACTATAAGTTAAAAAAAACTAAGAAATCCCATTATAAATTTATTAAAGATAATTAATACTAATACAAATATAAAAGTGATGCAAACATTGTTAAGATTTATAAATATTAAATTAGAGATATCTAAATACTTACTAAGGGGTCAGTATTTGAGTATCTCTTTTCTTTCCATTCCAACAATTTCTAAATATCCAATTTTTGAAATTTATCCAATAACATTTGCATCAAAAAAAATTAAAATACTAAAAATTAGAATATTTTAAAAATAAACTATAGAAGTAGACCAAAAAGAATCTATAAATGTTTAAAATTTAGATAATTTAAAATTAAATAATATATGTATCTGATAAAATGCTATTATCATTGATGTAAGCTTGCACTAAATCAAGGTTAATGAATTCAAATATGTCTCTTATAATTTTCAATACTCCTTCTTCAAGGTTTCATAAACATGGTAGAAGATAGAAATATTATTTTTACTTCAACTGATAATAGTTGATAATACCTCAAGCTCTGCATAACCTTGACATTTTTTTTATGTCAAATAAATAATTTTCAATTAATATTGGTTTGTACTTCATCACATGAGTTTTGTAAATAGTAGCATGCATCAAATTTTCCCATATAATATCATTAAAATACTATTAATTTTAAAATAATCATGAAATGAAAATAGTTATATCAAAAATTATTTACACATTACCTTCTTATCAATAAGGATAAACTTCAAATTAATTAGTTCATAATTATTTTTTGTATTAGGAGCTTCCCATATTCTATATACTTGCACCCTAATACTCCAATCATCTTTATTGATATTAAGATTTAAAAGTAAATAATATGTTATATGCATTGACTAAATCTTCAATGGATTAAAATGTAATAAAAAAGGAATAAACAATTTCCATTATGCATTTATATATATATGATAAACATCAACATAGGAGAAACATGAAAAGTCATAATTTAATATCTAAGTATTTAAAGATATTAACTATAAGAGATTAAAAATCTTCACTAAATGAAAAAGGGAATATAAAAGGCCATAAAATACAATTTTATTATATATAGGATATGATAGAATATAGAAGGGGAATGAAACATAAACATTAGAGGAACATCAAATATCACAATTCAATAAGCAATTAATTGATAACATTTATTAAAGAACACAAAAGGTCTATAGAAAATAAATGGATGAAAAAATCAAAAGAGAGATATGAAAGATTAATGAACTAAAACCCAAAACTAAAAGCTAAAATCATGCAATTTCTACAATGTGCCACATAAAGCAACAAATGCTTTTAAAACATGCCACATAAATACTTACTAAAGGGTCAGAATTTCAATATTTCTCTTTTTATCTCATTCCAATAATTTCTAAATGTCCAATTTTTAAATTACATCTAATAACATCTGCACCCAAAAAAATTTTAAAATTTTAAAATTTTAAAAATAACCTATAGAAGTAGATCAAAAGGAATATATAAATATTTAAAAAATTTATAATTCAAAATTAAATAATACATGTACATGATAAAACTCAATTATCATTTATATGAGTTTGTACCAAATCAAGAGTGACGAATTCAAATTCGTTTCTTGCAATTTTCAATACTTTTTCTTCAAGTTTTTGTAAAACAGTAGAAGATATGAATATTATTTTTATTTTACTTGTCAATGGTCAATAGTACCTCAAACTTAACACAATCTTAAAATTTTTTATGGCAAATAAATAACCTTCAGTTAATATCAGCTTGTACTTTGTCACATGAGTGTTATGAATAGTAGCATACATCAAATTTTCCTATATAACATCAATAAAATACTATTAATTTTAAAACAATCGTGAAATAAAAATAGTTATATCAAAAATTCTTTACACATTACCTCCTCATCAATAAAGATAAACTCCAAACTAATTAGTTCACAATTATTTTTGTATTAAGAGCTTCTCACATTCTACATACTCGCACTCTAATACTCTAATCATCTTTATTGATATTAAGATATGAAAGTAAAAATTATGCTATATGTATTGACTAAATCTTCAATGGATTAAAATGTAATAAAAAATGAATACACAATTTTCATTATGCATATATATATATATATATATATATATATATATATAATAAACATAAATATGAGAGAAACATAAAAGGTCATTATTTAATATCCAAATATTAAAAGATATTAACTATAGCAGATGAAAGGTCTTCACTAAATGGAAAAAAGGGGAATATAAAAGAGGCATAAAATACAATTTTATGATATACAGAGTAAGATATAGAGGGGGAATGAATAATAAACAATAGAAGAATATTAAAGGTCACAATTCAATAAACAATTAATTGATAACATTTATTAAATAATATGAAAAATCTATAGAAAATAAATTGATGAAAAATCAAAATAGAGATGTAGAGGATTGCCCAAAACTAAAAGACAAAATCATGTATTTTTTATAATGTGCCACTTAAACACAAAATGCTTCTAAAACATGTCATGTAAGCATGTTAACATTCAACCTTATATATATATATATATATATATATATATATATATATATATATATATATATATA
>CANYBF010109052.1:0-23328 GCA_948192965.1 Dalechampia spathulata
AGGGATATTTAGATATTGAACATTTGCATACAATAAGAATCCCATTCCATAAACTCTTTATGGATTCTTCTGCACTGTTCCAATATCATGGACTTCAATATATAGTTTAATACTCCAAGTAAAACAAGTTTATTCAAAACATTGTACTATATAATGAATAATGCCTTTATTAATGAAAAACGTATAGTAAAAATACACATGATGCTCTAAGCATACACTAACGCATGCTCTCGTAGCATAATTAATAACCTCTTTAGAAGGAAATCATTAATTACACTACAAGGGATGCATAAGAACAAACTTTATTTTTTTTAGTACTATTTATCAAGTACTATGCATAAATTACTATTCATTGAAATTATCGAAAGAAACTTCCTTTTTCACAATATACCTTTTACTTATAATCATTATACAACATTCTTATAAACATATCAAGAGTGTTATAATGATAGCACATGATTATACATTACAAACACAATGCAATATTTACTACTACCAAATGAGAAATGATATGTGCTACATAATGAGAAACAACATCTCAGAGTATGCTATACAAGTCCAGACTGCATCAGGATAGGGCTTTGTAAAAGTCCCAACCTTTACCAACTGTAGATCTACTACTCCTGTCGGTCCTCGATTGAACTAGGTCTTATGTTCATCAAATGATAAATACTGAGTATAAAACTCAGTGGTGCTATAACAACATGTACATGACATTTTGATATTCAATAATGATGATACCATATCAATATACATATAAGATTCATAAAACAATGCACCATCATTATAGAATATCAATTAGTGACCTATTATATGAATGTTGAACGATATAATAGTATAAGAATATATACCATAAGCAATCCTCTATAAATTTTCTTTCATCAGTTGTCATATAAGAGAATCATCATATATATTTATACATGTTCGTATCATACATCATCATCATTAATCCTTATGTTTCCACCATATGTGGATGATAATGTATGCTTTTGAGAATGCAATCATGTTGTTCACTCTCCCTCTAATTCTTTATATCTTTTATCTCATTTTAATATATTGCATGTAATTCATATCATCTATAGCCTGTGTCAAAGGTAGACTCTTTACAAAATCCATCGCTACACGATCCCATTTCCATTCTGGTATAGGCAATGGATTAAGTAAACCTGCTGGTACCTGTTCTGCTTTCACATGTTGAGATACTAAATAACGACCCATGTACTATGCTATGTCTTTTTTCATACCAACCCACCAATACTATTGCTTTAAATCCTGATACATCTTTGTACTCCTTGGGTGATATGAATATCTTGAACTATGAGCTTCCTCTAAAATTTTCCTCTTCAGAACTTCATCAGCTGGAATATACAGTCGTGTACCATGTTTCAAAATACCATCATCAGCTAAATTAAACACAGTGGTCTTACTTATTTGCACTTTCTGTAATTGCTTTTAATATTCCTCATCATGTACCATACACTCTTTAATCTTATCTGTTAAATCTGGCTTTACTTGTAACTGTAGTTCAGCCAATATACAATCCAGTTGCACTGTTAGTATTGCATTCAATTATAGAATATCATGTACTAGCATCACTGGTGACTGTTGCAAACTTGTAAATGACTTCCTACTCAAAGCATCTACTACCTAATTGGCTTTCCCTGGGTGGTAATCAATAACACAATCATAGTCTTTAATCAATTCTATCCATCGTCTCTATCTCAAATTTAGTTCCTTCTATGTTCCCAAATAATTTAGGCTTTTGTGATCTATATAGATGTAACATTTCTCACCATACAAATAATGTTGCCAAATTTTCAAAGTAAACACAATGGCACCCAACTCTAAATCATGGGTAGGGTAGTTCTTCTCATATGGCTTCAACTGTCTTGAGGAATAAGTAATCACCTTTTGTTCTTAAATCAGTACACAACCTAACCCATTCAATGAAAGATCACTATATACCACATAAACTGTCCTGGGTGTCAGTAAAAATAACATTGTAGCTTGTGTCAAACATTCTTTCAAATGATCAAAACTCCTTTAACATTTATCTGTCTATTCAAAATGAACATCTTTCCATAACAATATAATCAGTGGTGTAGCTATCATCAAAAATCCCTTAACAAATCTTCTGTAGTAACTAGCCAAACCCAAGAAACTACAAACTTTGCTAATATTTCTTGGAATCTACCAATTAACTACTGCTTCAATCTTAATGGGATCCACTCTGATACCTTCTACTGAAATCACATGCCCAAGAAAAGTTACCTGTTCCAACCAAAAGTCACATTTTGATAGTTTTCCATATAATTTTTTTCCTGCATCTTCTGTAGTACAATCCGTAGATGTTCATCATGTTCTTCTCTAGGCTTTAAGTAAACCAAAATATCATCTATGAACACAACCACAAACTGATCTAGGTACTCCTTGAATACAATGTTCATCAATGCCATAAATGCTGCAGATGCATTAGTTAAACCGAATGGCATTACCAAAAACTCATAATGTCCATATCAAGTTCGAAAAGCTATCTTTGGAATACTACTCCCCTTAACCAAAAGTTAATGGTAACCAAACCTCAAATCTATCTTTGAAAAGATAGTCGCATCCTTTAATTGATTAAATAAATCATTGATACATGGTAAAGGATACTTGTTCTTAATTGTTACTTTATTCAGCTACCTATAATCAATACACAATCTCATTGTACCATCCTTTTTCTTAACAAACAATACTAGTGCACCCCAAGGTGAAACACTCGGCCAAATAAAACCCTTATCCAATAATTCTTGTAACTGTGTCTTTAATTCTTTCAATTCTGGCGGTGTCATCCTATAAGGTGTAATCGAAATAGGTTTTATACCCAGCAAAGTTTCTATCTCAAACTCTATTTCCCTCTCTAGTGGTAAACCTGGTAACTCATCGGGAAACATATCTAAATAATTACAAACTATCGGTATCTTTGATATCTATACCCCTTTCTATTTTGTATCAGTAATATATGCAAGTATGGCTTTACAACTTTGTCATAACAACCTATGGGCCATTACTATGAAAATTAATCGATCTATCACTGACAGTATATTTCTCCAAATCTGAATTGTAGCATTACCTAGCTATTGAAGTGTTGCCATCTTCTGTTTATAATCCATTACTGCTTGATATTTCAATAGCCAATCCATACCCAAAATAATATCATAATCCTAAAAAGGCATCTCCACAAGATCAAATAAGAAACATGTACCTTCAATCATTAACAGGCATTGCTGATAAATTCTATTTACTATCTTACCTTTCCTTAAAGGACTAGAGACTACAATATCATAGCCTAAATTCTCATAAAAAACATCAAGCAGTCATGCAAAATCCATGTTCACATAAGAATGCAAAGAACCAAGGTCAAACAGTACTAAAGCATCATGATCAAAAATAAAAGCATTACCAATAACAACATCTGAAGCTCGTTGGTCTTCTCTTTACACCAAATTATACACTCGTTCTGGAGCTTCAATATTCTAATTAACTAATCCTTAGCTGTTACCCTATCTACCACTACTACGGCCTCTACCTCTGCCTCAACCTAAACTTTATGATGTTTTTGATATAGATCTAGATAACTGACGCTGTTGATAAGATCTCCCATTAGTAACTGTATGTACATGCATATCTTAGCATTCAAGGCACTCTTAGGCAAAATGACCAGTACCTTTACATCGATAACATAAATTTATACCAATCCTACATGTACCATGATGTACTCGACCACAGGTACAACACGGATGTGAACCAGTCCATGATGAACTACAATTAAAAGATCTCTCTTTGTTCCTGTTGAGGTAATGGTGGTTGAGACCCAACTGATCTAGAAGTGAAGGAACCCCCAAACCTGCCCCTCTTCTGGTTACTAGAACTGGCTCCTTTGAAAGTTCTTTGGATCTTCCCTCTAAAACTCAACATTTCCTTTAATGCTTGCTCTTGACTAAGTGTATTTGCCATAAGAGCCAAAAAATCTTCATGGTTGAATCCTTATACTAATACCCTAAGATGAGGATTCAATTCTTGCTCAAATCTTTTATATCTATCCCAACCAGTTGTTAAAATTACAGTGGTATAATATGCTAATCTTGTAAACTCTCTCTCGTATTCTGTAACTGACATATTATCTTACTTCAAGCTAAAAAACTCTTGTAATTTCTGATCTATATAAGCTGATGGCATATATTTCTAATGGAATTCCTTTTGGAAATCATCCCAAGTCAAAATAGGTGGATCGGCCATACCATATGGAATAGTCTTTCACCATTCATATACATCATCCTGAAGCAATGAAAAAGCATATTCAAGCTTAGTAGAATCAGGACACCTTAGTTACCAAAGAACCCTACCTATACATTCCAACCACATTTCAGCAATATACGGATCTATAGTCCCAGAAAAATCTATAGCTCCATAACCCCGTAATTTCTTGAAATCCATCTTGTATTCCTCCCTATTCTTAACTAGAGGTAGGGCTGGCACTACTGTCGGTGGTTGCCTTTGTCTCTCCATAAATCCTAAAAATTGTGCATATTGGATAGCCATTGGATCATTAGTAAAGGCATCAACATGTTCCATGGGAGGTACCCTTTCTCCATGCTCACCAGATTCACCCTGAATACATGTATCATCAAGTCCTAATCGAACCTCCTCTCTATCTCTAGCCTCTAAAGTACCCTCATATGGGTTAAAATTACTCCCACTTTCTTCACCAATAATAATTGCTCTATTACTCATTATATCTAATCTATAACATACATATGCAATGTACACAGATCAAAATAGTTGGCAATAGTAAGGATAAGTAGTACTCTGATTATGTAGCTCATTAATCATTAGTAGTAACTATTCCATGTTGTAATCATAACATAAGCAAACCATATCTCTGATACCACTTAAACATGTCACACCCCAACCTGGGGTAACATGCTTTCATAGCATAATTAATAACCTTTTTAGAAGGAAATCATTAATTACACTATAAGGGATGCATAAGAACAAACTTTATTTTTTAGTACTATTCATCAAGTACTATGCATAAATTACTGTTCATTGAAATTCTGGAAAGAAACTTCCTTTTTCATAATATACCTTTTACTTATAATCATTATACAACATTCTTATAAACATATCAAGAGTGTTATAATGATAGCACATGGTTATACATTACAAACATAATGAAATATTTACTACTGCCAAATAAGAAAGGATATATGCTACATAATGAGAAACAACATCTCAGAGTATGCCATACAAGTCCAGACTAGATCAAGATATGCCTTTGTAAAAGTCTCAACCTTTAGCAACTGTAGATCAACTACTCCTATCGCTCCCCGATTGAACTAGGTCCTGCGTTCATCAAATGACAAACACTGAGTATAAAAATTAGTGGTGCTATAACAATATGTACATTAGATTTTGATATTTAATAATGATAATACCATATCAATATACATATAAGATTCATAAAACAATGCACCATCATCATACAATATCAATTGGTGACCTATTATATCAATGTTAAACACTTGATATAATAGTATAAGAATATATACCATAAGCAATCCTCTGTAACTTTTCTTTCATCAGTTGTCATATAAAAGAATCATTGTTACATCCGTGTTTGACCCCCTAGGAGTTTTAGTATTTCTGAGTATGCATGATTGGATGTATAGGTATATGTATACATGTTTTGATATGATTGCTTGCATATGTGCTGTGTATTATGTGACTATATGTGCGTCGTGATGACGTATGTAATATGTATTTGTGTCTGTGTTGGGTGTATGCATGATGGCATGCATGTTTGGGTTGTGTAGGAGGTATTTCAGGTGGCTGGGGAGTGCGTTTGAGTGTGAGAAGAGGAGTTTGGAGAGTGGTACGGGCATACGAAAGGCTGTACGGTCGTACGAGATAGGGCATATGAGGGGGCTAAGGCTCCTGGAGGTCGTACGGGCGTACCAAAGGGTTGTACGACCGTACGTCAACTCGCAGGAATTCAGGTTTGTCAGGTGAGTGGTGGCCGTACGGGCGTACCAAAGGGGTGGTACGGCCGTACCGCAGCTCACAGGAAGTTGGGTTTGTCAGGCTTTTTAGGTTGGTACGGGCGTACGGGAGGTGGTACGGCCGTACGTGACTTAAGTTGGGCTTTTTAACAGCTGAAAAATAAGGGTTTTCATCTGTTATTTTCCTTTAAACGTCCCTAAACCCTAAAAAAACCCACCGGAGGGGAGTTCCTAAGCACCGAGCTAGTGCGAGAGCTTGAAGTTAAGGCTAGAGCTGGTTAGCGACGGGATCACGGGCTAGAGATAGCGGTCTTCTCTTTTCAGGGTTGTGCTGGATGTTTAATGTTTGTGCTCGTTGTCTGGGTTTATGCTTGTTCTAGTGGTTCTATGGCTCTGTAAGCCTAGAACTGATGCTTGGGGATTGAATTCCCTATGATTATGCTTGTTCTTGCATTAGATGCTTGTGATTGAGGTTTGTGGGTTCTGAGAAGGAACGTATTTGCGGCTATGAGTTCCGGGAAGGAACGTGCCTTGTGATTATTGGATGTTTGACTTGTAGGATTGTTATATGGATTGTTCATGTATGTTGAAGGATGGCATAGCATAACATGATGAGGGGATGATATAAGGGTGGCGATATGATGGTATTGGATGTGCCGCGGTACGAGAGGTACCGGTATCTATCAATTAGGGGGTAAGATGCTCCTACTGGTGCGAAAAGTGCTAGTGTTAATTGATAATACGGGGGTGAGATGCTCCCCGCACAGGATAAGAGTGCGAGATGCACCAAACCGAGGGCGAGTGCATGATAGGATGATAGACCGGGCATTCTTTATTGTGAGATGCAATATGGATGTCTGGTTGGGCAGAGATTGCCATGTGATAAGCTGTATGCTGTGTGTATGGGGCTGTGTGCCCGTTGATTGGCTGTGTGCCGTATGCTCGATTGCATGGATGTATGGTATGTGTTATGTGTTCCTAGCACCACTGAGATTATTCTCAGAATTTATCATTTGATGAACGTAGGTCCGAGTTCAGAGGGAGAGCAGCGGGGCTAGAGGTACAGCAGCTGGTTCGTGTCTTGGACTTCGGGACGGACTCCTGCAGTTTTGTATATTTATGCATAGCTCCTTTTGTATTAGAATTGACAGTATACTAAATGTATTGTATAAGAATCCATGTATTTATATATCCAGGGTTTTGTATTGATTTATATATCTTTTTATTTGGATTTCTTATACGAGCATTAGAAGGTTAAAATCCCTTGTAGTATAATTATTGTTTTCCTGAGACGGGAGAGTGATAGTTATGCTACGGGATCATGTCGTCATCCCTCGGGTCTTTGGTCGAGGTGTGACACAGCTGTTGTCATGGGTAGAAAAGGCAAGGGGCCGTCCAAAGGGGGGGATAGTACGTTGCAGGAAAAGGTACCCCAGGCAGTAAATAGAATTACTGGTATTTCTCTAGTGGATTCGGCAAATGATTGCCCAAAAGTTGATGGTACAAAAGCTACTGTAGATGTTCATTCCGAGAATCAAATTTGTGATATTGAGGATAATCTCTCGTCCTCTCATTCATATACTCTTGGTGATGTTGATACTGATGAAAATATGGATCTGATGGAGGTTGGGGTAAACAAAGGGGAGGGAATCAAAGAGGCTGCTCCTAGTGCCCCCCTTGTGTTCGATAAAATACCCCAAATGGTTGATGAGGGACATAAGTTGTCTACCCTTAAACTTTCCTTTGCAGGGTTATTTAAGGGCAATAGACATATTGATCAGGGGTTCAAACTCCAACATGTGGAGGTGGGTGAAGAGGTACTATTGGATGAGGATGACCTTATTGATGTAGAAGTAACATGGGGTTGGTGTGCTGTGGGCTTCTTTTCTGGTCAGTTCCCGGGCATGAAAGCCATTCATGGCCTGGTATCTAGATGGGGAGTTAAGTGTAGAGTTCTACCTCACCATCATGGGTGGGTTGTGTTCAGCTTTGATAATGAGGATGACCAGGCTGCTACCATTGCTAGGGGTCCATACTTGATTAATGGGAAGTCTCTATTTTTAAGGAATCTTCCATTTGGTTTTAACTTCAATCACCAGGAATTTATGCAAGTTCCCGTTTGGATTCAATTGCCAAATTTTCCCATGAATTGTTGGGGGCCAAATGCTCTTAGTAAGATTGCTTCTAAAGTTGGCATTCCTTGTGTTACGGATAAGGTGACTAGATGCAGGGAGAAGGTTGCCTTTGCTAGGGTGCTGGTGAGTGTAGATGTTTCGTCTGAACCGATTACCTCGTTCAGGGTCTATCTACCTAGAATATATATTATGATCAACAGGTGATCTATGAGAGTTTCCCTAACTTCTGCTAGAAATGTAAAAGATATAGGCACAATGGCTTTAGTTGCAAAGTGTTGGCTGAGATGAGATCGAGCAACAAGGAGGCGAATAGTGGGGGAGATGGGAATGTCTCTAAGGAAGGTATAGACAGAAAGGGAGAAGGAGATTGTTCCGTTCCTGGGAAGAAGGGAGTGGAAGTTGTGGAATGAGTGAAAGTGCACAGGCGGGCCGAGTTGCTAGGACAGAAGGAGCCGAGCAGTGTGGAGCCCCATCCTGGGACTCGGGAGGTGGAGGTTTTGGGGTAGTGTTCTTGTAGAGTAGGTTCTGAGGATGGATTACATGTTCCCACCAAAGTTAGGGATGGGAAGATGGATTGCACTGCTCGACAGGATTATAATTTGGAAGGGGCAATGAATGATACACTATCTGGACGGGGACCTGATGATATTTCAGAAATTGGGACTTACACCGGCCTGGACAGGGATAGTTTGGAGCCTGGTCAGGACAATTTAGAACAGGGCTAGGAAAGGCCTACTCGTGGTAAAAGCAAGAAGCTTGCTAAGGCGGAAAGAACACCCCGGGTAGTAGGACTCGCGATGGAAGGAGGGAAAGAGATCAGTCAGCTATTGCCTAAAACGACTGGTGGGAAGGTTGCCCGTAGGGCACAATGAGGTGCTTATCATGGAACATTACGGGTTTGAACTCTGCCCCCACTTAGAGTTGGGTCCTTACTTTTATTAAAACTCATGATATCTCTATTTACTGCTTGCTGGAAACAAAATTAAACTATATGAAAATGGACAGATTTATTCATAATCGGTTGCCGGGGTGGGCAGCTGTCCACAATTTTGACTTGCTGCCTGGAGGTCGTATTTTGGTATGCTGGAACAATAGTATGGTGCATTGTGAGGCATTGAATATTGAGGAACAATTTATTAGATACGTTATTACTTGCCTTGTGTCGGGTTTGTCCTTCCAATTAGTAGTGGTGTATGGATTTTATAGTGTGGTTAATCGCAGGAAATTATGGGATGAGTTAATTAAGCTTGGTGAGGCTTATGACTCAGCTTGGATTATCATGGGGGATTTTAATTGTGTTGCTGCAGTCGAAGAAAGGATGGGATCCTCAAACTCCTCAGTATACTTTATGCAAGATTTTATGGAATTCGGATATTTTCTCAGCTTGGAAGATGTTCACTCCATGGGGAATCGCTACACTTAGAATAGGGATGCTAAGTGGGCGAAATTGGATAGGGTTATGGTGAATTCTAAGTGGCATGATTTGGGAGTTGGTTGCATAGCTGAATTCTTACTTATGGAACCCTCTTCTGACCATTGCCCCGTCATCACGAAGTTAGGGGATCGATGTAGTATAGGCTCCAAATCCTTCAAGTTTTTTAACATGTGGGTAAATCATTCGAACTTCTCTTCTATTGTGGCTGAGACGTGGGGTTGCAGGTTGTCGGGTACTAAGCAATTTCAAGTGAGTAAGAAACTTCAGCATTTGAAATACCCTCTTAAGGTGCTCAACAGAAATGCATTTGGGAATTTAATGGAGAGGGTGAAAGCTGCTAATACGGAATTTAAAAGGCTGAATGAGTGTCTAATTAATGATCCAGGTAATGAAGGAATTATGGCTTGGGTGAAGGATGCACGTCACAGGGCTTCTTTTCTTGAAGAAGCTGAATATATTTTTGTTAAGAAAAAAGCTAAATGCAACCATTTGCTTGAGGGAGATCGGCCAATAAAATACTTCCACTCGATGGTCAAAAAGAAGGTTGCTCGTAATAGTATCCCCTTTTTAATTAAGGAGAATGGTTCATGCACTAGATTTATTGAGAAAGTGGCTGATCACATGGTGATTTTTTATAAAGACCTGCTTGGAACAAGCAGACCTACGGCCAATGTTGACTTTGAGGTGTGGAACGAAGGCCCCCGCATAATTGAAGAGAATCAGCATGCCTTGGCCTGTCCGGTTTCTAGTACTGAAGTGCGGGAAGCTCTCTTCTCATTTGGTAATGAAAAAGCTCCTGGGCTTAATGGGTACACAACATATTTTTTCAAAAGCCAATAGGATATAGTGGGAGAGCTAGTGACTGAGGCGATTCTGGAATTCTTTCACACAGGGAGGCTACTAAAATAGATTAATCACACGCTAATTTGTCTTATCCCCAAAAAGTAGCACAACAGGATAGCTGCTGACTTTCGGTCGATTGCATGTGCCAATGTCATTTACAAGATTATGGCCAAGATCCTTGCTAACAGACTATCTAGAGTTCTGAGTGGATGCATAAACAAAGCCCAAGTTGCCTTTATTGAGGGACAGGGAATGATTGATAACATTTTTTTAGTGTAGGAACTAGTTCAGGGATACTCTAGGAGGCACATATCTCCTCAGTGCATGCTAAATGTGGATATTAGGAAAGCTTTTGACTCTGTTTCTTGGGACTTTCTGCGGGCTACATTGAAAGGTCTTGGGATACCCGATGTGTTTACTGGTTGGGTGATAGAATGTGTATGTTCAGCCTCCTTCTCAGTGGTTGTTAATAGCACGACCTGTGGTTTTTTCCGGGGGAGGCGTGGTATGCAACAAGGGGACCCCATGTCCCCATACTTATTTCTTATTTGTATGGAGTATTTTTCACGATTACTAAGTAGAAATACTAGATGAAGTACTTTTAATTTTCATCCCATGTGTGGTGGAAGGTGAATCTCTCATATCCTCTTTACTGATGACCTATTGCTTTTCTCGAGAGGGGATAGTGACTCGGTCAGGATCTTGTATGCTACATTGATGGAATTTGAAGATGTTTCAGGTCTGGGGATAAGCCTCTCTAAATCTTCCTTGTTTCTTGTTGGTGTTTCTCCTAGTGAGCAGGTAAAAATCCAAGATATCACTCATATTTCAATGGGACAGTTTCCGGTGCGCTACCTGGGCATCCCCATATCCCCTCAGACCCTTAAGGTAAGCGACTTGCATGGGATGTTAATGACTGTCAGCAATTTTTTGTCCGCTTGGGATTCCAAAACACTGTCATAAACTGGTCGGCTGGTATTGATTAAGACAGTGATATATGGGGTGCTCTCTTTTTGGTTTCAAGTTCTGCCAATCCAAGCCTCAATAATGGATCGTATTACCTCTATATGTAGACGGTTTTTATGGGGATCGAAGACATCAAAAGTTGCTTGGTCGGACATGTGCTTGCCAAAATCAGAATGGGGACTGGGTCTTCAGGAGCTCAAGACTTGGAATGTCACCCTCTTATCAAAAGTATTATGGGATATTCATCAGGATAAGCCCTCTCTATGGGTGAAGTGGATGCACGGTTTCTACTTGGGGGAAAGCAATATTTGAACATTCCAACCTCACAGAAGGGACTCGAAACTGGTTAAGAAAATAGTCGATATTAGAGACACGCTGAGTCAAAATTGGGGGGAATCAATAGAGTCATTGAAGTGCTGAGCAGAACCTAGGTAAACGGCAAGATTAAGGTCGCAGGTATTTACGAAGAGCTTAGATCTCAGGGGGAACCTCGGTCTTGGATGAAAATTGTGTGGGCAAACTTCATACCTCAGAAGTTCTCTTTTACAGCTTAGCTTAACTTCTAAAATAAGCTGCCCACCTTGCTCAATTTGGAATTTCTTACTACTGACAAAACTTGTATGCTCTGCCATCATTCACCTGAGAACACCGAACACCGAACACCTTTTTTTCTCATGTGATTAGGTGCAGATTGTCTTGAGGTGCATTCACAATTGGCTCGGCATATGCAGGGAACTCCCCACACTTGGTCATGCTGCACGTGTCCTATACCACGAGCACAAAGGTCAACTAATGAGAATGAAAGCCATAAAAATTTCTTTTGTTGCTGCAATCTATAGCATCTGGAAGTGTAAAAATGAATCGATTTTTGATAGGAAAAATTTTTCTTACAAGGACATAGTGGCGAAAATCCAAATCGACATGTATAGGATTCTACATAGACTATACCCACATACCACCATTGATTTTGAGGCCGATTAGCGCATGTTTTGTTTTTGCTTTTTGTTGATATGTTGTTGGTTTAGTTCTGTTGGGGTATGCCTCTCCTAAATCTGTATTGTTTTCCTTGATTAATATATTTACCTTTAAACAAAAAAAAGGGTATGATTTATTATATTATATTTGGTGTTTATATATTATATTTGGATAATATGTTATTGATTATCATTATTTCTTTTAAATAGAGAATGAAAACATTTATTACTTGGGAGAAGTTTACAACACTCACTAATAATGAAAACATTACAGTAAAGTAATAAATATTTTCCTGTTTGTAAGCGTAAGGATTTTGAAAACTTATCATTTGATGCTCAACTAGTCACCAAAAACTCAAACTACTTTGGAGTACAAGAAAAAATCAGTATAGAATGACAACAAGGACACAAGATCCTACTACACAAACCCTAGAACATAACTATATTTGATAATGATGAAAATAGCACTACCAATCTTATAAAAAATCATTAAAAAATGAATTATTCATAATTAAAACCAAGTGGTCTAACTCCATATAAGATCACCAATAAGAATTTTTTTTTGTATTTCTTCGAATATAGTAGCAAAATAAATCTTGAACCTTCTACAAGAACCTTTATGTAACTCCAACTAATAATTAAGCACTCAATAATCACAAAAAATAGGAATAAATCATACTTTAGCATGGAACTTAAGAAAAGCTAATACTCTCGCAGAAATAAATTCTCAAAAGATAAGTTAAATGTTGATACCAAAAGAATAAACTATTTATAGTGCTAGAATTTCTAGCTAATCTAAGCAAAAAAAGTTTATTAATTTATATCCTAATTTAATTAAAAAAATTGAATCCTTCATGAATAAGAATATCATAGTGACTATTCTCGCCAATTTAGTCAATGATATTTTATTTCCTTAGTTATCTAAATTTTTATTGTTTAAAATATAAAATAAAACTCTTAAGTAAGTCAAACTACGACTAAGTTGGCATTTTTAGACTTTAAATTTATGGCCGAGAGATAAAACCATAAGGAGCTCCATAATTTGCACTTCTCTCTATCTCATTCTGAAGCTAAATAATGAGAAGTAGGGATATAAATGAATTGATTCAAATTTTACTCTGTTTAAATTCTATTTATTTATAATCAATCAAATTCAAACCAAGCTTTTCAATCAAATAAGATTAATTAAACCTTAATTAAATCTAATAAATATAAATAATAAAATAAATTACTTTTTATTTAAAAAGTAAAAGAATTATTAATAAAAATATTATATTTAAATTATATTTATAATTTTATATTAATAATTAAATTAATAATATCTTTTTATATATTTATATAATTATAAATTTATAATTACATATCTAAAATTATAAATTATTGAGTTAGCTAGTAAGCTTTTTATTGAATGGGTTCATGAGTTTAAAAAAGTTAAATGTTATTTAGCTTGAGCTTAAATTATTAATTAAACAAATTTTGTTAAAAATTTTTTATCGAATCAAATTTTGAATAACTTATAAATGACTCAACTCCTTTATACCTAATAAGAAGCTTAATAGCTTGCACTATAGATTGGGCTATAATGTGACATAAACTATGGTTTATTTTATTGAACTACAAATGATATTATTCATGATAATTTTTTAAAAAAATTAGATTTAAACTCATTAGATTTAGATCATTGAATTCTTTAATTTAATATTTAAAATGCCTATAAAAAAGATTGTCGTTTAATCTAAAAATCATTGTATAAATGTGAAATATTCATAACTATTATGGCATTATAAACTTATTCTTATATTTTAATTAGAGACTATTAGAGATTGAATGGATAATGATTTTTAATTTTTCATAGGATATATTCCAGTTGGATGAGAAATCCCTTTTTCTTCAACATAGCAAGGACATGATTATAAGTAAAGATCAATTATGTAACTATAATTCTATAGGCCAATTACATATTTATGCTCTTAGATTTTTATCATTTTTTCAATTATGTATTTTAACTTTGATTCTACTCATGCATTCACTTGAATTTAACTTTTTCATCACATTTATACATATGAACAAGAGTGTGGAATACATGCAACATGACCATAAAAGTTCATTTTACATGTCACATTCATTAAATTGCTCACTTTTTTTTGGTATGAATATGACTATTAGTAAGATAGACTTTAAAAACAAAAAAAAAGAGAGAAGAAGAAGAAAACATGATGAATTTTATCATATTAGGAAGGTAGCATTATTATATATATCACTCACATATACCTAAATACATTTGAATGATTATCACTGTCATGTGCAAATTGAATGGTGTGTATGTTTAAAAGTTAATTATGGTATGAGTTAGTGACCAAATGAGTATAAATATGAATCATTATTAATTAAAATTGTAATGGGTTGAAAATAGTATAGTTGAAGATTGAGCTATGAGTAATAAATAATTATACATTAAAGTTTATTATGGTTCATACTATAAAAGCAAAATTATATGAATATATATATGTGAAATTATATGTTAAATGGGATTGGGAATAATATATGAATATAAAATGTTGAAAGTGAGTGTGAGTTTAATTTTGGAGTCAATAAAGGTTATATATTAAATTAGGTTAAGTAGGATGTAAGAAGTGAAGATTGGAGGTAAGAATAATTAGAAAAGGGGAAAAAGACAAGGTTTGTTGCTTTAAAGGAGTTGTAGAATGAATTGCTTAGTTGAGGCAATGGGTTGAGTTCTTGGAGAGGTATATGTGTCGACATAAGGAAGCTTATGACTTAACCTAATTGATTTTATCCATAACCTTTAGAACTAATGCATTTGAGCTTTAGTGAGCAATATATGAGGGCTGTAATGGGTGGTATTCCATAAATTGGTTATGCTGGAAGTAAGTTGATGTGGTGAAGTGTGTGTGACTTTATTGCAACGTAAGCAAGCTATGATTTTAAGTGTGTTATAATGGTGATTAATATATACATGTATGCTATCTAATTGAGTGTTGGAATGAAGCCTTAAAAAGGCTATAAATGCTTAATATGTATGCTAAAACAATTGGCATGCTAGGTGTGTATTGATGTATATTAACTTCAGCTCGGAATTTGGATTGAGATAGAGTTTAATTAATAATCTATAAAATGTTAGCTCACTTATAATTAATATGAAATTGAGACCAAATCCTTGCATGAACGAATCATTTTGTTTTGTAAAGTAGAATATATTTGAGATGGTAATATTACACCTCCTTCTTGGCATGTTTGGTATATATACAAATATAAATGGTTAACTAAGGATTATAGTGTTGACCTTACCTACGCATTGCAATTTTGGATTTTCCTCAATTTGGCTTAGTACAGGTCCTTGATATCGACCCTGATTTTCATACATGCCTTTGAGCCTCCCTTGAGTGTTCTGGACATGTGGAGCACGTTACATTTTGTTTGTGGAAGGTGGAGAACATAACATGCATTTCATGATATGTGCAGCATATAGTGCTACATGTTGTGCATATTTTGAAAATATATGCATGGTGGATAGCCTTTTTGCGAGCAAATCCAATATGTTGCATGTGGTACCAAGCATTTATCCCTCAAATGATGCTTGTTTCACCTATGGTGCACATCCTAATGTACACACATTCGGTGATGCATATATATCAAAAAGGGATCATGCTGGGCATCTGCTACTACATGCTGCACATATAACCTTTTTCTGGGCTATATGCTGTGTACATAGCTTATAACTTTCAAGAATCCCATATTGTTAATGTGTTTTCCTTAATCCCACGACCCTTACCTATAAATACAAGCCTTGTATTTATGGAAAAGAGGTCCGAAATTCATAAAATCTACCTGAACTTTATCAAATTTAATCCACAATCAGTTAAACCCTTAATTAAGTAATTAACCTAGGATTATAAACTAATTAATCCTACTTAAATCCCTAATCACATTTGGAATCAAGTTTATAGAAGTTAATCCTATTATGGCGAGTTGAATGCTTATTTTCTCCTTCTCCTTCTTTTGATTTCATGATGTGTTTGTGATTTTTGGCTTTATTTTGATGATTAGCTTCAATTATGAGTGATGTAATGGATCTTAATGCTTATTTATGTCTTAAATAATATGCTATGGTTGAAAAATCTATTGAGATTTGGGTTTTAATTCATGTTTTTACTTAAAAACATATATTTTCTTCAATTTTACCTCGTTACATGTTGTACACAACATACTATGTGTGCCACATATAGCCTATATGTAGCATATATCATGCCATGTATGGTGTACATAGCTTCCTGATTTACTAGAAACTACTATTTTTTCCTTCATTTTTCACCCGATTTCTCTTCATCCTTGAAGTTCTAAGTAGCATTAATGGCTTTATAATAGCCTTAATGACCCGAGTTCATCATATATTGATCATACATCATTGATTTTGGCTTCAAAATTATATTTCTCAATTTAAATACTTATTTAATTTGTTGATTTATGATGTTTGATATGATTGGCTTTGATTGGTTGAGTTTTCTATCTCCAATTATCATTTGTGTGATGTTAGTGACTCCCAATTCATTGTGCCATGATCAATTGCTTATGATGTTGCCATTAAATCATTTAAATTCTCAATTAATGTTATTTTAATTGTATTTAATATTGTCATTAGACATGTTTAGTTTAATCGGATGCTGATTTTATTTCTAAGTGATGTTTCATGTGATCTTATAATCTTCCGGTTATACTATTGATTGATTTTACCTAAAATTGATCATTTTTACATGATTTTCACAATCTAACTTGTGTTTATTATCATATTTTTATGATTATTGCCATTACATTCATCGAACTTCGGCTCCTGATTTATGTTTTCACATGGTATTAAATTAGTCGATGTAGTCTTAAATTTCATTTGCTACTAATGATTTTGCTCATGTTTTGCATTGCACTCATGCATTTTTAGCTCGTGCTGCCCAAGGTTGATTTTTCCCAAGTAGTTGAGATGTTGCTTAACGTCTTGAATTTTTGTATCAATAAAGATCTTTTATAATAGAAGAGGCCTTTATTTTATTTCCTCCCCCAACATGTATGATTTAGTTTTATCTCATTATGTATCCCCTATCTTCCTCGATCCCTTTCTTTAGGCCATTATTATTTTCATTCATGCTGCTATGCTTGTTTTATCATTGATATATGATGTATGCTATACATGTCATGTCTATGCCATGTCATCTCACATATCATACATATACCATGTCATCTCACATGTTATACCTATGCCATGTCATTTCACATGTCATGCCTATGCCATGTCATTTCAAATGCCATGTTCCATACCATGTTTATCATATCATGATGCCATATCATGATTGTCATATCATATTTATGATGCTATATATGCCATGATTGCTGCTATATTATACCACATTGTGTGATTATTTCATGTTTATGAATGCTTGTCTACCTAGGGCAATTAACTTGACTAAAATGCTAAAATCAAACTTGAAACTCTAAGTGAATAGATCTTCACCACTCGAACCATCTCTAAAGGGTTTGATATATTACTCATGATAATGAGTTGGTTAAACCAAATTTAGAGCCATTCGATGGTAACTCCATCTTGTGACTCTTTTGAGTCCGTCTCATTCCTTGAGGTAGCCCCTCGAGAAGATTGCATTTTTACTCCATGATACGGTTCTATATGGGATTCAAGAGAACACAAGGAGCTTGAAAGAAGACCCATTAACTCTTTTAAGTGGTCCAATCATAAGGTCATAAGCCAATAAATTTAAAACAACCATGAACTTATTTATTCAAGAATAAATAACAATGGAGCTGCAAGAACAGGCTTTCTACAAGTGCTATTTGGAGCTTAAAGAGGTGCCTAAGGCCATAATATTGCTTGGGACAAATTTAGAAGAGAATGGAGCCTAAAGGATGCCATTTAGATATAATTATGAAGCCATAGCCATATTTCATAAGCCTATGGAGTAGTTAAGCATGCTGGGCCATAAGTTAGCCATGTTGAGGACCCAATAAGGAAAGGAAGCTAGGCTAATTAGTAGCCTAATTAGCTTATACGAATTTCCATGTAATTATAGCATTATTTTATTTTATTTATTTATCTTTTAAGTTAAAGTAAGAATAGAAGACCAAGTCCTCCTTGGATTAAACTTCCATATCCTTGAATGATTAGGATTAGAAACTAGTATAAATAGAAGCTTATGTAAACCTATTCATCACCTTTCAATTATCATTCAATATACATAACCAATTTTAGTCTTCTTTATGCTTTATGCATTTAATGTATTTAGTTAGGAAGTGGGGATTTGCTTTCTTCTAATTGCATTAGAAATTAGGGTTAACTTATCAATTTAATTGTGGTATTTTCTCTTCTTTTATTAAGCCTTATCATTTGTGTTTCCATACTTACTAGTTTGAGGGTTCAATAGGGCAGGGTTTATTCTACCATTGGAGCTATATCTTAGGTACGTGAGGGTTTATGGTATACTTACCATTGGGTTCTGCATCATTTGGTATCAGACCAAAGGCAAGGTAAATTCTTATTTATCTTAGTTCCTAGGGTTTTGTTTAATTCATTTCTTTTCTTATTATGTATCAATTTATTTGTTTAAGTTGCTAGTTATGTTTATGTAGTAAGTCTATTCATTACCTTATTCTAGTCATTTGAGTCATATAAAAAAAAATAAAAAAATAACAAAAATAACAAAAAAATAACAAAAAATATCTTCTATTCTATTATGTTATTTACAAGTTGCTCATACTAGAGGAGAGTCCTAAACCAACTAGGATACTTATTTTGAGAATTTTGAAGAGTCCTAATACAACTAGGACACCTACTTTGAGAATTGTGAAGAGTCCTAACACAACTAGGACACCTTGTTTGCTATTCTAAAAGCCATTTGAGACAACTTACATGAAAAGTGGAAGAGTCCTACAACTTGCATGATAGTGACTTAAATCATCTCAAACACACATATTCTTGCATAATTAGGACTTGAACAAATTGGATTGGCATAACCTATCTAAATTTGGCTCCAATTGATTTGAAAATCTTTTTTTTTTGCCTGCTTTGCTTGGGTAGACCTAAATAGGTTCAATATTTGGTTTTGTTGTGGAGTGAATCAAATTCATATACCTTGATTGAATTGTTTTTGCTTGACTCTTATTATCTTATTTTTACTCTAAGCTAGCTTTTACCTCTTAACATTGTTAGAGTGTTATTTGCTTGTATCCTCACTCTAATTGTTTTAATCAAATAGTACAAAATTCTTATTCTTGTGCTATCATTCAACTTATCTAAGTGTCTTCTTTCTAGAACTTATTTTAAATTATTTAGGTTGTTTCTTGCTTTCCAAACGTGTACTTTTACTTTGATTGGTGTGCTTTAGTTCTAAAATACAATTGGAAAGATTGCAATAGAGAGGTAAAAGGCATAATGAGTGGTTCATATCTTGAAAAGCCAAAAGAGAGTAAACATGTGAGGGAGTGATTTAATTGACCTTTTCATTTGTTGCTATTTTCACAATGAGCTCTTTTAAGAATGATCATAAGCAAGAGGATGCACCTACAATGGATCCACAATTGAAACTTTTCATGGAGGCAATCAATGGGTAAATGGAGAAGTTTCAAAGACTTGTATTCAAGGAGTTGCAAGAAATCAAGCCAAATCAAAGTGCAACAAAGGGGGATGACATTCAAACTCCTACACAAAGCCTTCAAAGAGGTTATGATGGGAGATTCCAACTAATAAGAGGAGCTAGAGGTGGAGGTTGAGGATTTTCATTGCAGCATATCCAAGAATAGGATGAAGGAGAGACCACAACTAGTGGTCATGTAGATGGTAACCTTGGGACTATAAAGATGAGAATGCCTGAATTCAAGGGGAACAACAATGCTGAAGAATATCTTGAATGGGAGAGGAAAGTGAAGATGATCTTTGAATGCCAAAACTATTCAGAGGAGAAGAAGGTAAAGATAAAAGCAGTTGAATTCACTAGTTATGCTATGTTTTGGTGGGATCAACTCAACTCCAATAGAAAAAAGAAAGGCATTCGACCTATCTTAACTTAGGAGGCCATGAAGGAGGCTATGCGACATAGATTCGTTCCTACTCACTATTTTAGGGAGCTACATCAAAAGTTGCATAGATTGGTGCAAGGAGGAAGGAGTGTTGAAGACTACCATAAAGAGATGGAGATGTATATGGTTTAAGCTAACATTAAGGAGGATAAAGAGGTCACCATGGCTTGATTTCTTGATGGTCTAAACAAGGAGATTGTGGGTGCTATTGAGCTATAAAAGTATGATACTTTTGAAGAGATGCTTGACATGGCAATGAAGATTGAAAAACAAAGGAAGGGAAGGAGTACTAGCAAATTCCAAGGAAGTTCTAGCAATACTTGGAACTCTAAATGGAGCAAAAGAGATGAAAAGAAGCAAGCTAGAAGCTCACAATTTCAAATATACTCTAAGTCTGAAGATGAAATGCCCTCTTTAACCAATTGTAGTGATAATGAGGTAGAAGAAGGGAATGAAATAGTGTTTGCTAAACATGGTGAGAGTTTGGTTGCTAGGCGTGCTCTAAATATGAAAGTGAAGGAAGAAAACCTTGAGCAATGTGAAAATATATTTCACACTAGATGCTTGGTCAATGGAAAGGTGTGTTCCATGATTATAAATGGTGGAAGTTGCACCAATGTTGCTACTGTAAGTATGGTAGAGAAGTTGAACTTGGCATGCAATAAACACCCTAAACCATACAAATTACAATGGTTGAATGAATATGGAGAGGTGAAGGTGACACACCAAGTGATGGTGCCATTTTCTATAGGATGGTACAAAGATGAAATAGTTTGTGATGTTATACCTATGCAAGCAAGTCATCTAATATTAGAAAGACCTTGACAATTTGATAGGAGAGTTCTACATGATGGGTATAACAATAGGTATTCCTTTTCTCATGAAGGAAAGAAGGTGGTGCTAGCTCTACTATCCCCTCAAGAAGTATATGAAGATCAAAAAAAGATACTTGAGAGGGAAAGAGAGGTTTTAGCCTTGGAGATAAAGGGGAGTGAAGTTTCAGCCTCCTTAGAGAAAAAGAGAGAAAAAGGAAAGAATGAAGGAAAAGAGGCAAGAAAAGAAAATACATAAGTTAATGGCCCTTTAGTGAGTGAAAATAAGAGAGAAGGGAAAAAGAAACAAAATTTTTATGTGAGAATGAGAGAGGTTAAAAGTATTATTTCCTTAAAGAAGCCAGTCTTGCTTCTTAGATACAAGGAAATTTTATTTGCAAACACTGACATTAACCTTGACAATTTGCCTTCTAGTTTTGTTTCAATGTTGCAAGAATTTGATGATGTCTTTCGTAATGAGATGTCTAATGAATTACCACTTTTGAGAGGAATAGAACATCAAATTGACTTTATTCCTTGCTCTACCATTCCTAATTGACCAGCCTATAAAAGCAATCCTATAGAGACTAAGGAGATACAAAGGCAAGTGAATGAACTTTTAGAGAAAGGATTGGTAAAGGAAAGCATGAGTCCTTATGTCATTCCAGTCTTATTAGTGCCTAAAAAGGATGGCACATGGTGCATATGTGTTGATTTCAGGGCACATTTTGTATAGATAGACTTGTATTTCTTGGTTTTGTTATGAGTGCACAGGGAATTGAAGTTGATGAGGAGAAAGTTCAGGTTATAAAAGAGTGGCCTACATTTAAAATTGTGACTAATGTAAGAAGCTTTCATGGTTTGGCAAGCTTTTATAGGCAGTTTGTACAATATTTCTCTTCAATTTCAGCGGCACTCACAGATATAGTGAAGAAGGAAGTCGACTTTAAATGGGGGGAAGCACAACAATAGGCGTTTGACACATTAAAGGAGAAATTGACTTCAGCCCCTATTGTGTCGTTACCTGACTTCAATAAGACTTTTGAGATTGAGTGTGATACTTCAGGAGTGGGAATTGGAGTGGTTTCAATGTAGGAAAAGAAGCCAATTGCCTACTTTAGTGAGAAGCTAAAAGGAGCTCAACTCAATTATTCAACCTATGATAAAGAATTGTATGCCTTGGTTCGAGCTATGGAGGTTTGGCAACACTACTTACTTCCCAAAGAGTTTATCATTCATACTAATCATGAATCTCTTAAGCACTTAAAGGGACAAGGGAAACTCAATAAACCGTATGGCAAGTGGGTTAAATTCATTGAGCAATTTCCTTATGTGATTCAATACAAGCATAGAAAGGAAAATGTTATGGCTGATGCATTATCAAGAAGGTATGCCTTGATCTTTACCCTTAGTTCAAAATTACTTAGATTCGAATACATTAAGGGTTTATATGTTGATGATGTTGATTTTGGCAATGTATATGTAGCATGTGAACATGGAGCATTTAACAAATTCTATTGGCATGATGATTTTCTATTTAAAGGTAATAAACTTTGTTTGCCTAGATGTTCTATGCATGACTTGCTTGTGTTAAAGTCTCATTATGGAGGATTGATGGGACATTTTACGGTATATAAGACTTATGATATGTTGAATGAACACTTCTATTGGCCTCATATGCATAGAGATATTGAGAGAGTGTGTAATGCTTGTATTGCATGTAGACAAGCAAAATCTAAATCTATACCTCATGGTTTGTATATGCCTTTGCCTATACCTAGCTCACCCTGGACTGATATATCTATGGATTTTATGCTTGGATTGCTAAGAACTAGGAAAGGTAGAGATAACATATTTATTGTGGTTGATAGGTTTAGCAAAATGGCTCATTTTATTGCTTGTCATAAGTATGATGATGCTATTCATGTTGCTGACCTATTCTTTAAAGATGTTGTGAGATTGCATGGGGTGCCACACACTATTGTTTCTGATAGAGATGCAAAGTTCCTTTCACATTTTTAGCAT
>CANYBF010109070.1:0-27270 GCA_948192965.1 Dalechampia spathulata
CTATAAATAATTAAGTTAATTCTGTCAAGACTCCTGGGTTTTAAGTGGGACCGCTTGTGACCCCTCCAGTGAATCTGGGAATTTTCTTATTTTAAGTTGGCATAATAATTTTCTAAATATAGTTGAAAATATTGTTATTGAATTTTGTTCGTTTCTCAACAAAAAGGACTTTCAAAAGAAAGAGTCCAAGGCTAGATCGTAGTCTAGAGCAAAGAAGCTAACCTGTTTTGAGTGTAGAGAACAAGACCATTTTTGAGGGGATTGTCCTAAGTTGAAGGAGAAGAAGAAGGGCAAAGAGAAGGAGGAAAGTTCTGGGAATGCAAATGTTGTTGATGGCCTTTGTAGTTCTGACGAAAGTGATGATGTGAGTTTTGTTTTCATAGCAGGTGCAAGTGAGAAACAAAATACCCGGATTCTTGACTTTGGTGCTACTTATCATATGTGTATTCATAGGCATTGGTTTTCAACATATAAAAGGTTGAATGGGTCTATCTATTTGGTAGATGATTATGCGCTGTCTGTGGCAGGGATTGGTAGTGTTCGGTTAAGGATGTTTGATAAGGTTATCATAACTCTTGACAATGTCTGGCATGTTCCTGATATGAAGAGGAATCTGATTTCTCTGATGACTTTGGCAATTCAAGGTTATAAATAGATTTTAGAAGGAGAATTCTATAAAGTTGGCAAGGGCTCCATGGTACTGATGAAGGGGAAGCTGAAGGATTAACTATATCATCTTCAGGGCAGTGTGGTTGTTGGAGAAGGTGCAATAGCTAATGGAAGCAGTGTTGCTAATCAGTCTCAGTTGTGGCATCTACATCTTGGTCACATGAGTGACAAGGGGCTGTCTATATTAGGCAAGCGAGATCTTTTGAATGGTTATAAGAATGATGAGTTGAATTTCTGTGAGCATTGTATGTTTGGCAAACAGATAAGGGTGAAATTCAGCAAGCAAGCAGTTAATAAGATGAAAGGCAGGTTGGATTATATACATTCTGACTTGTGGGGTCCGAATAGAGTTCCTTCGAAACGTAGTGCTAGATATTTTATGATATTGAATGATGATTTCTCCAGAATGGTATGGGTCTATTTCTTGAAGACAAAATATAAGGCATTTTCAACCTTTGTTATATAGAAGACAATGGTAGAAAGGCAGACGAAAAGAAAGGTGAAGTGTCTTCGAACTAACAATGGGTTGGAATTTTGCAATTCTGAGTTCGATGATTTCTGCAGCACAGAAGGCATAGTGAGACATCACACTTATGTAGGAACACCATAGTAGAATGGTCTTGCAGAACATATGAACAGAACACTTTATGACAAAGCATGAAGTATGCTTTCACATGCAGATGTAAGCAAGGATTTTTGGGCTGAAGCGATTAACACAATGAGTTATTTGGTCAATAGATCTCCATCTTCAGCTATTGACTATAAGACTCCTTTTGAGGTATGGTCTGGTTCCATTACTGATTATTCTGTTTTGAGAATATTTGGTTGTCCTACGTATGCTCATGTGAGAGATGGTAAACTTGAGCTGAGGGCAAGGAGATGTATATTTCTAGGGTATGCAATTAGAGTGAAGGGATATAGATTGTGGTACACAGATGATAGGTGTCCAGGGTTAATTATTAGTAGGGCTATCACATTTGATGAATCTACCTTACTAGACAGTTATAAGGAGAGAGCAATAGCAAACATGGATCAAGGTGTCAGTGATCAAATACAGCTTGAGGTTAGTTCCTCACTAGCTCAGTGAATTAATTTCAAAGTACAAGAAGTAGGAGAGGAGCGAGGTCAGCATGGTAATGATGGTGATGCACCTATATAACAGTAGCCCTATAGCATTACTGCAGGTAGAGAGAAAAGACAGATCAGACCACCAGCAAGGTATACAAATGTGGTAGATGGAAATCTACATGGTTATGTGAATCTTGTTGCTTTTGCTTTGTCAGTTGTAGAGACCATTGATATGGAAGAACCTATGAGCTATAAAGAAGCTGTTTGTAACTTAGATGCAGATCTGTGGGTTGGTGCTATGGGTGAAGAGATGGAGTCTCTTCATAAGAATCAGACTTGGTAGATTGTTCCATTGCCAAAAAGACAGAAGGTAGTAGGCTACAAGTGGATCTTTAAATTGAATTAGGGTAATTCAGGGTTTGAAGCATCGAGATACAAGGCAAGATTGGTAGCAAAGGGGTTCACTCAAAGGAAGGGGATTGACTATAATGAAGTGTTCTCTCCAGTACTGAAACACAGCTCGATCAGAGTCTTGTTAGCTCTGGTGACTCTTCATGACTTAGAGCTTAAGCAGTTAGATGTTAAAACTACATTCCTGTATGGTGATTTGGAAGAGCAGATTTACATAAGTCAGCCTGAAGGATTTACCATCCCAGGTAAGGAAGATCATTTTTGCTTGCTTAAGAAATCTTTGTATGGTCTAAAACAGTCCCCCAGGCAGTGGTATAAATGATTTGATACATTCATGATTGGGAATACATTTGTTCGAAGTGCATATGATAGTTGTGTGTATTACAGGAAGCTTGAGAATGAGTCTGTGATATATTTGTTGTTGTATGTTGATGATATGCTTATTGCTGCTAAAAGCATGTCTTAGATTATTTTGTTGAAGAAGTAGTTAGGTGAGGAGTTTGAGATGAAAGATTTGGGAGTTGCAAAGAAGGTTTTGGGGATGGAGATAATTCAGGATAGAGATGCTAACAAATTGCAGTTGTCTCAACAATCATATATTGAGAAGATCCTTAAGAGGTTTAATGTCACGCCCAGCCCATACCTAGAGTAACATGCTCCCGTAGTATATACAACGACCTCCTGAATGGAAACTGCTACATATACTACAAGGATACGTAATGCATATAAAAATGTCGTATGGGGACCTCACGTATACTGGTGGTGCTAAAGTCGTAATGTACTAGTATAGAATCCGGATGTCTCAACATACATTCAATTGAATGAACATGCTATATATATAGTATGGATTCATCATTACATAAAGGGTTCTTGATAATTACAATATCCCTAACAAAATTACCACCAAAATACAAATATCTACTGCCTCTATGATTTGTACAAGCTACAACAATAAGCTAAACAAAAAGGACATGCCCTGCTGTTCCAAGACCACCTCGAGAATAGGAATTTTTGTTGACTCCACCTCTCGGCTGACACGAGTAATCACCTCTCGGGGCCCTCAACTGTAGGCTCAGAACCTGCATCCATCAATTGATAAACACTGAGTTAAAGACTCAGTGGTGCTAGCATCACATAGTCATAACACATAAATAACGTATAGTCAAGCCACATGTCAATCAAGCACATACACACATAGATGCAATGGCATGTCATGTATTCTCTCCTTTTGTTTCCCTCACTCCTTTCCCTACTCTCACACTCCTTTGTTTTCCCATCATTGTGCATAATGTTCTACCATGCTGGGTCCCTGTATGTACCGGTACTCAACTCTCGAAGGAGGGCATTTACTATCCGGGTCCCCTTTATCTTTTAAACTGTATGTCTTGAGACTCAACTCCTATAGGAGGGCACTGTACTATATAAGATTTCATTATGGAACCCTGTAATATATGACCCAACATGTCTTTTTCCTAACCTCTCTTACTCTCTTTCTTTTATCCAGGCTTCCTCATCTCATGAAGATGCATCAATGTCAAGTCATCACGTAACATAACAAACAAGGGATTCATTGCTACAAGCTCTCACGCCGTAAAAATAGCAAAGGAAACCAAAGTCTACTGTTATATTAAGTGTAGAAGAGTTTAGAAGGAAGATGGTCAAAGTTGTCCATTTTACTCACTTTTACATTTCTTTACAAAAATACATCCGTTGTGTCCAACAATAATAATGGTAGAGCTTATACAAATAGTGGAAGACGATTTTAATTAAACACAGAGAAATGTATTATCCTTTTCTTTTAATACATTTCAAGTTATTGGTTGATTAAGAAGCCGTGGGAAGGAAAAAGGGATCAAAGATGGAAGTATATTGCGAGCTGGTTTGCATTCTTGTAATATGCCGACAGTGGTCCTATTAAAAAATCAAAGCAAATTGCTTTTCCTTTATCCATCTTTTCCGTCCTAAAGCAACAGGTAATTAATCAATATTCTTAGCTTAAAATTTATGATATTCTGTTTGTCAATCATATTCTTCCCTTGTATTAGCAACACCACTAATATAATAACTTAAGAGAAAACAAATCCACGAAAGCTTCCACGGGAGGAGAATAAAGTAAAGCAGAACTAGAAAAAGAATGACAAGATATGGATCAGGATTGTTTGATTGAACTTAAAGATTTAGCCTGCATTGCGAGGCCATACTTCACTCAGTTTAGTTAAGAATTTCTGGGACAAGATTATCCAAATAATTACTGCTTTTCTCGAATCTAGGATGTCGCCAATTAAAGAAAGACACCCTTGTCTTTATTATTGTATTGTTAATTCACTGCAACAAATATGGGCAAAGTATTTTCATTTGGGGCCAAAGCAAAGCCTATTTACTATTTAGTTTCTTTTTGAATTTTTGGCAAATGCACACAAGACGGTATATAGATATACGTGTGCATTCAAGTTCACAAATTGTAACTGAATATCCTTCTCTTCTGTTTTTTGAACCAGAAATAAAAATAAAAAGAAGAATCTTTAGTATTGTAACATATTCTTGGCTTACATGAACTAGTTTTCTTATTCATTAACATACACAATATACAATGGTAGTTGATGAATTACATGATAGAAGATAGTTTTTCCTTTAATATTATAAAACGAATAATACAAAAATGTGTGTATTGAAACTATGTTTCGTAACAATTTGAACGCCCCAATAGAATTGTTTCATTCTTTTTAGATAACCATTAAGAGATAAATATCAATAATATCATCCCCTCGTTAATATGATTTATGAGTTGTAATACAAATAGATTATCTCAATTTCTTTTTCAGATAACTTAAAATTATATCTTCAAATGCCTAGACAAGCACAGGTGAAAAATTCGGTAAATTATCTACCATTTTCAGTTACAGTTTGATTTATGTTTGTATTTCTAAGCTAATGAGAGATATAAACGTAGAAAGAGGAAGAGTCTTGATATGTATTTCTTGAATTTTAATATTCTTTGATAAACTTGAATAAATTATAAAACTATAAGGGTGACCTTTAACCATAAGTAACTAATTAAACTATTCTAGTTTATTTAATTCAGTAACTTTTAATACATTATGCTTTGTTGGCAAGATATTTACATTAATTAACTCATTAACTCGTGATAAAAGTAATTGGGTCAAATCACAATCAAATACCGTGAACATTTATATAGACTGAATATATTATTGGAGAACTATGTCAGCTATGAGAAATTTCTTATGACAGGATGTCAGATTATGTAGATTCTCTATAATACACTAAGGATCTTATTTTGATTCAGAACTGGACAAAATTAACTTGGAAAGGCTCTTAAAGTAGGAATTTGAGGCTTTCAATTGGTGATTTTGGTGAATATTGAGATTGATTTTAATGTATGGCATATATTAAAATTAAATCAAATGGTATGGTTAATAAGAAGTTCAAATGCTTGATTGTGTTTTTTTATAGTTGCTAATTGCTCCCTAATATTTAATAAATTACCCATTATTTCAACATAAAGATCTGTTAGGGCTAAAGAAATATCCGACAAACAACATAAATCCTGATCAAATCACAATAGAGTGTTAGAGGTGTGAACTCTATATTCAGGTTGACTCAACATGAAAAAATTTGCATGAATTCCTTAAAACCCACAAGTGTTACATGAGATATAATAACAGTTGAGTATAAACAGATAGTAGAACACAGATTTTATTAAGTAAACACGGCGAAAGGTATTCTCCTCTCTTTCGATACATTTCAATTCATTGGTTAATTAAGAAGCCATGACAAAGAAAAAGGGATCAACTTTAATAAGATGCAGCGGTAAGGGAGGGTATGTGGCGGACCTTGTAAAAATCTTCACCTTCAACACCATCTTTGACAGTAATCCTCTTCAGGAATTCTACTCTCAAGTCTTTGACATTCAATTCTTGGAGACTGGTGACGAACTTTATGCCTTCAGGAATCATTCTCAATTTTTTGATGTGATACAAATTCAAAATCTTGAGACATGGCATTGCACCTTCTTGTATTTCCCATTCTTCTATGTTGTACAAGAGTTCAAGTGAAAGAATTTCAAGTCTAGGAAAATGATGAGAAGAGCAAACCATCTTCGTCCCTCCGTTGTCGTATGTATGGATTGACAAAAATCTCAGATTAGGGAGCTTCTCCAGAATAGCCATTGGATCTTGATCTATTTCACATTGGGAGAACCCATAAGCTCCTTCTAGTTTAAGTTTGGTGAGAAGTTGACATTGTAGGAGAAGTTCCAAACCTGAAAAGGAATATTTCATCATGCTCAATGAACGAAGCTGGCCTGATTCAAAAATGGGAGATTTCAGAACCACCTTAGCTTCTTTTAATTCCTCAAAATTAATTTTCAAAACACGAAGATTTGTCAATTTGAGCAGAGCATCTTTTCTTAAGAGATCCTTAACTGACACCTCCTTCAACGTCTGCAAGTTTCTTAAAGTGTCCAACCGAAGCTTTCCAAACAAATAATAAGTTGAATTCAAATACAGATGTCCCAAACATTCTAGTTTCCATAGCACATCAGGTACTCTTCCAACATTTCCTCGAAAATCCAGTGAATATAAACTTTTCAGATTCCTTATAGATCTTGGCAATATTCTCTGTGCAGGGCAGAAGAAGTTAAAATCCTGAAAACCATTCTCCCTCAACCCAAAGTATCTTAGGTGAATAAGATTACCAATTTCTCTTGGCACATACCCTGGAATTATGCCTACATTGCTAAGTTTCAGAACTCTAAGCAATTTAAAGTTTCTCAAAATGAATGTTATTTTACTCTTTGTCAACAGCACGTTTGAATAACTAAACCTTGGAGCCACGTAGATAAGAGAACGAAGATATGGACTGCACTCCTTTGTGGGTACAACAGGGATGCGAATTTCTCCACAATAAACTGCAATCCTGCGGGTTGCACTGTTCTGTTGATGACGATCGATCACTCCCAGAAATCTTTCTTCTTTTGCTTTCTCCAAGCACATGTCTCGCATAAGATCATGCATATGACATGTTTTCACGCCGATTCCTATGTAGTTTCTTTGACCTACTTGAATCATTGATCTGCTCATCAGCTCTTCTAAGTATCCTTCACCTACATCTTCCATAGTTTTCTCTCCTCCTCCCTCTCCTTGCTGTATAAAACCTTCAGCTATCCACATTTGAACTAACTCCCTCTTCTTGATCTCCGAGTCCTCAGGAAATTGGGAAAGATAGAGGAAGCATGGTTTTAGCCTGAAAGGTAAATCATAATAGCTCAAAGCTAATATCCAATTAATACCTGCATATCGACTCCGTTGTTCCAAATTGACGAATTGTGCATTGATATCTGCTTGCACAACCTCCCACTCTTTCAACGACTTATTAGACAATAAGCCTCCAAGAACAGCAATTGCCAGGGGCAATCCTCCACATCTTCTCACCATCTCCTTTCCTAACCTCTCAAATTCTGACATGTAGCATTGTGTGGTTTCATCACAATTTTCTACAAATGCTTTCCTCCTAAGAAGTTGCCAGCCTTGTTCATCCGTCAAAAAAGGTGGTACCACTGGACAGCTCCTTGGATCAGCATACAAAGCAACTTCTCTGATACGGGTGGTAAATAAGACTTTGCTTCCCTTCTTCCCCTCCGGAAAAGCTTGTTTTAAATAATCCCATGCCTCTTCTTTCCAGATGTCATCAAGGACGACCAAAAATCGCTTCTGTTTCAGTGCATTTTTGAGTCTTTTTACCAGCACCTCCTCGGTCATGCTGCTCAAACATTGTATGTTCTCTCCAGGTGAAATTTGCAGTAAGATTCCAGACAGAACTTCACTTGGAGAAAACTTTTGAGATATGAAAGCCCAGGAGCGGCAATCAAACCGTAGTTTGACATCAGAGTGATTGTATATTTTTTTGGCAAGGGTGGTTTTGCCAAGTCCACCCATGCCAACTATTGAAACTACACGGACTTGACCTTCCTCTTGCTTCAGTTGTTCCAATACAGCCTTCATGGTAGTCTCCGTGCTGATAATGTCCCTTTCCTCATCATCTGGATCGGTTCTTCTAATTCTCCTCTGCATCTCAGTCACGGAATTGGTACCCTCTCCAGCTTCATTAGTAAATTTAATGCCGTATGTTTGCTGACTATTGGAGATATCTGTAAGCGTGGCACGCATAGACTTGATCTTGCTGCCGATGCTGTACAATTGGAGGAACTTGGTCTGCTTTGAGACAAGTGTTTTGACAATTGGGCATACGCCTGCATTTGTTTTGCCAATCTTTAGAAGAAAAGTATCGAGGACATCCTCAGCATCATAAGCAAGGTCTCTAATTTCTGCAACCCAATTGCGAACACGTTCATCTTGATCCGGTTTACTATCTGCATCTTTCAAAAAACACTGCATTCGCTTAAGTTCAGCTTGCAATCGCACAACTTCATCCCTCACCCCATGAAGAAAGATCACTTCACCACCAAGTAAGTCGGCAATTTTGTCAAGGGCTACAGAAACAATTGCCTCCGCCATACCTCTACCGACGAATTCAAAGGAACAAGAAAATTTCAGAAATTCTTTCAAAGGAAAAAAAAAAAGGATATAAAACTGGTATAGATTCCAGTTTTCGTGGATTGCAATTATGTAATAAGTAGCATTCTCGTTCAAGATTATATTTTTCTAACTGTGAAACAATTGTCCCTTTCTTTGATACGAAAATGCGTGCAAGTATTTCACTTAGAAGCCGACAGAGGGCATATTACAAATCAAAGCAAATTGCTTGTCCTTACCCATCTTTTCGCCCTAAAGCCAACAGGTAAATAACCATATTCTTCGTTTAAATTTTATGATCTTCTGTTTATCAATCATATTCTTCCCTTGTATTGGAAACATTAATATAATAACTTAAAGAGAAACAAATCCATAAGAGCTTCCTCTGGAGGAGAATAAAGTAAAGCACAACTAGAAAAAGAATGACAAGATATGGATCAGGATTGCTTGATTGAATTACATGATAGAAGATAGTTCCCTTTAATATTATAAAAACAATATAAAAAAGATGTGAGTATCGAGACTATGAACTTCTTTTAACATCAAAAGTATATTTGGTAGTATGTATTATAATATAGTGCAACCAACATGTAATGTAATAAAAATGTAATATAGTATAATACAATTATCATTTAATTCTAATATTTAGATAATAAATTATAATAAAATGTAAGATAATTACTATCTTATTTTAAATTGTACAACAATTTTTTAAATTTTAGTTTGTTTTATTAAAAATTATAGTTGATGTTAAATCTTAGATTTTTTATTTTGATGTCTCAAAGATGGGTAGGGGAAGGTATTTATGAACTTCAGGAAACACTTCCTTGTTCTGCTTGAAAGAGACATTTCCGTCTGATTTTATAATTAGATCGATGCAACTATTTCTTACTTTATTTTTTGAAGATGCTTTTAGTAATTACATTTGATGGTGCTATTTTTCTTTTATAGAATTATTGAATTGAAACTTATTAGAAATTCCCAGGGACATACCATCAGAAAACAATTGGATAGATCAAGAAAACAATAATAGCAGCTGCAACAGGAGCTGAATATGCAATAACAATCCAAAGACGCATGACTAGACGAAAACTAAGCTCCTAACCCATATAACAAGCTACACCAAGTTACTTTCCAATGGAGTTGATTGCAGCCAACAATGAAACTAATCATTAAAAGCAAGAGCCAGTATTAAAAAGTTCCTCGATCGATGGAATGAAGGTCTACTTGGTCGCTTGATTCACTACGAGAAAGCTTACAAAGAAGCATAGGCTTCAGACAAGTTGGAGTGGTCTAGTGGCAAGGCCCTTCACACTTAAGGCTAAAGTTTTGAGTTCGAGTAAGGTTTTGAGTTCGAGTCACCGTGAAGGCGAGATGGAAGGATTTTCATTAATGAACCTCTAGCCCCCTGGGTTAAGCTCTTTGATCGGATGCTTTAGAAGCTCTTTGCACCATTGGACCCTCAATGGTAACCAATAGGCCTTGCAGACACGCTTTTACATCAAGCGTAGTTTGAACGTCAGACAAATGCTCAAGGAAATCTAGTGCATTTACCAACTAGATCAAGTAGTTTTTGGTTGTCATATTACCTCTTTAATATCAATGTAAGGATTCATAATTGGATCACATATTTTTAGATATAAATAATGATAAATGAAACATTCTTGACAGTAATAATAAATTGATATAAAAAAGATTTTGTACAATTCTTTTTCTTGAAATGGGAATTAGATGTGTAACACGTAATTGAAAGGTTCCATGTCAAACTTGTGCTGCTCAAGGATTACATGAAGTAATCACATCCATGTTAACTTAAAGTGGTTGTTGTTAGGGCCAGCTGAAGCCTTCAATCCAAAAAGCAAATGGATCACTTCTTGGAGTTGAGCTGAAGGTTGAACGGGCTGAGCTGCTCGCATAGGGCCGGAGAAAAGTTTGGGTCACCATCCACCTTATACACTTTTTGCATTTTTGATTGTTGACCAATTAACTTATATGCACCATTTTTCTCCTCCTTTTTCCCAATGTGGGATTTCTCCTTTCCCTTGCCGCCTTCTTTCTTTAACAGTTGTTTGCATTCAATTTACAAAATAGCTGTTCTCTAGCTGCATTTAAACACAAATGTATCATTTCCTTTATTGTTAGGCTTGTCCTAAACACAAGTTCAAGCTACAAATTTGCAGACTTTACGGTGTTAAGCTCGAAGATACCAAAAGAACCAATTGGGTTATGAATGAAGTTCAAATTCTCTACCAAACTAATCACAAAAGCCTTTTACGTTTGCTTGGTTTGTTGTTTTACTGTTGGGCCTAAGAAACCTATTTTGGTTTACGAGTACATTCAAAATGGAACTTTTCTGATCATTTACAAGGGAAAAACGAGGTGGATATTGCCGGTTAACTCAGATCAGCTTCTTAGGATTTGTTGGGAATCAAGTCTACGACCACACCTGATCTCTGATTACCCTTGTCGGACCAAATATGCAAAATAATAAAAGCAACAAGAGAACATCAACATTTAGGATATTCCATATCAGATCACTTTCGTCTAAGTCTTATAATCATCCGTATTTACTCTCCACCATCTAAAAATGAAAAAACGAGAGCTACCAAAGTGTTTTTGAAACCCCATGAGCATGAACTCATATTCATACTGGATTATATTGATTCGGTTCTCAATACCTTGTAACTTGACGAATTGTGCATTAATATCTGCTTCAACAACCTCCCACTCCTTCACCGACTTACTAGCCAGTAAACCTCCAAGAACAGCAATTGCTAGAGGCAGTCCTCCACATCTTCTCATCATCTCCTTTCCTAACCTTTTATATTCTGACATGTGGCTTTTAGTGGTTTCATCAAAAACCTCCAGACATGCTGTCCTTTTGAGAAGTTCCCAGCCTTGTTCATCTGCCAAAAATGGCAGTTCCACTGGAGAGCTCCTTGGATCAGCATACAACGCAACTTCTCTGGTGCGTGTGGTGAATAAAACTTTGCTTCCTTTCTTTCCTTTGGGGAAAGCTTGTTTTAGGCTATCCAACGCCTTTCCATTCCAAATATCATCAAGGACCACCAAGTACCGGTTACCTTTCAACCCGTTTTTCAATCTCTTAACCAGCTCCTCTTCGTTCATGCTTTTCAATTGGTGCCTGTCTTCTCTTGGCAAAACTTCCAGTAGTATTCCATAACAAATATCTCTTAATATAATTCTTCATGATATATAATAAAATACAATCAAGTATATATAATATGAATATTATATTTTAATTTAAATATAAAGTTATCTTTATTAACAAATATAATAAAAATAAAATATAATTAAAAATATATAATAAATATATTTGATTTGTCTTTAATCATATTTTATTTTTAACCAAAAAAGTAAATGTTTTGTACAATATTAATTTTATAAAAATGACGTATTTAATTAGCTAAATATTTATAGCATAATAATTATTATTATATATTTATTTGTTTTATACTCAATTAACTATATTATATCATGTTTAAAAAATATTTAAGAAACATATTTAACTTGTAATTAATGATATTTTATTTTTAATTTAAAAATAAGTGTTTTGTATCATATTTATATAAATATGATATATTTATTTTATACATAATTAAATAAATTATATAATGATTGGTATATAATAATAACAGTTACCTCAATACTGTCCGCACTTAACTTTTACATTATTATATATTAAATAAAAATAGTTAATGTTTTAAGATTCATAAAATATATAAATATATTTAAAATTACAAGTACGTATAAGTTTTTTTAAAATATTAAATTATTAAAATTTAAATATTAAAATAATAAATATTTAATTTATAAATAATATTATATTAACAAACAAATTATGTTTCAAAATATTATATTTTTATTAAATAAACATATTAAACTTATTTCAATAAATTTAAAAGATTAAGGTTGAACTTATATTTTTTAGATAAAGTTGAATCGTAATTTTATTTTCGATGTTGATATTATGACATGTGAAAAAAGATGAATTATATTTTAAGATGGATAAGAAATGGAGGGCGTCCAAGGAGAGTGTTGCCTAATCAACTTCATGTTATTGTCAATGTAACATTTTTGTCAAAGCACCAAAATTCCAATCTTGGCAACTGATAATGGTCTCAATATAAATTTCTTCGGAAGCAAACACCACAGCTCATTGTCTAGTACCAACTCGTAGCTCAATTATAATGCTAAAGGGTCCTCATTGACTACAATCTCATGCCCCACTTCAAAACAGAGTCTTCCTATGTGGGTGTTTTTTTCTTGGTGCTATTCATGTATGTGACACCATTGCTCTAGCTTTAAAGGAAGATATCTTCTTGTTTCTTGTCAGAATAGTTTGCCTATTAGACAAAGATATCATGGAGCTAGTAATATGGGAGATGAATGGAATGATTGCAATGAAGGTTCATCTGTATGATATCTTCATTACGTAGTTTATTGCGGGTAGCTTCTCAAGAAGTAGCTCATGTTCATTAATTTTTCTTAGCACTTGCTTGGATCCTAAAGATGGTTTTAAATTATTCAATATCAATGATATTTGCAGGCTTTTAGAAGAGTTGTATCCTAATGACTTCAATTTGACATTCAAAATCATCATGACTTGGAAGGATTATCTAGTATCTAGAAAATGCAATGTTACCATTGAGAAATAAGACAATTAACTTTAAATTTGAAAACATATAAATGATATATACTTTAAATTAAAATCAAGACAACTAACTTTTTCAAGATTCATAAAATATAAAAATACATTTAATACTAAAACTAATTTAATTAATTATAATCACATTATAAAATTGATAAAAAAAATGTTAAATAGTTAAAATTTAAATATCAACTAGATGTCTAGATATTTAAATAAAATTATTACTGTATTTTTTAATAATTATTTGTAATAAATTAATTTATTAAAAATTGTATATAATATGTTTTTCAAATTCTATATATATATATATATATTATATAGTTTTTGCCAAATTAATACAAAATTAAAAAATAAAATTTAGTCAAGCCAAAAAAATACAGTTTAATTGGATGTGGTAGTTATTTATTTATTTATTTTAATAAATCAGTTGAATTAATTAATTTATAATAATATATTTAATTTTTTTGGTAACCGAACATGTTACTCAGATGAAAATTAACCTACCATATTTGACTTGGTTTTCTGATCAATTAATATTTAATCCATTGGGTTGTTTACAAAATTTTAAAAAAATAAATAAATAAATATTTTATAAAATATCATATTTTTGAAAATTTATAAAATTAATTTTTTTTGAAAAATATTTTTGAGAAATTATGATTTTAAGGGATTAGTAAAATCAAATAAAGAATTAATAAAATGTAAAAAAAGTAAAAAAAAGCAGTAATTTTACAAGTAATAAATAAATTATGAAAATATCAATTGACAAAATACTTATAAGAATAATGATCTTTAAATTTTAATAAAATCTAATGAAGATTTAATATAAGGTTTATTAAGATTTAATATAAATTTATTGAAGGATTTGTTATTAAAAATCATTATTTTTTAAACAATTGTTATTTTTAAATAATTTCAAAATCACTTACTATTTTTATAAATATTTTGAAAAATAAATTTTTTTCTACGGATATATATGAATTTTATTTTATTTTTATAATAAAAATTTGAAAATTTTTACAATAAATAAATTTTCATAAAAACAATAATTTTTTATGATAAATCTGTAATGAATTTATATTAAATACATTTACATTTAAAAGTGTTATTTTTAAAAATTCATTAACTTTGTAATTTTTTAAAAAATAAAAAATTTCCAATTTCTTGATATTTATAAAAATTCCCATTATTCTAATTTATATATTTTCTAATTATTTACTAAATTTTATATTAGGCCAAGCCCAGGAAATATCATAGAAACCTCAACTCATGGCTCAATACTGGAAAAAAGCCTAAAGCCTTGAAAAGGCTTATTCAAAAGGTAACTTTGCCATGCATACCATGCCATAATAATAATAATAATAATAAAATAATTATAAAAATACAATTTTTAAAAAATAATTTATACTCGATAAATTGTTTTTATTTATAACTACTGTTCAGTTAAGTTTTTTTATATATGCATTATTTTTTAATTAATTAATGTAAATATTAATTAATTTTCATCACATCTATAAAGAGGAATTGAATTTCAAGAAAATATACATGAATTTTGTTCAAAACAAATATTAATTTTTCTGACAATTATATTAAATAAATAAAAACTAAGGACAAATCAAATTGCATAATTAAATATTATTTAAATTTGATTACATTAATAAATTTCATATATTTTTTAATTCATTTACAAAACTAAATGACGGCATTCACTAGAAAATAGTATTAAATTCAATTATTTTAAGGAAGTTGAAAGACCCCACTGAGTCGTTGACTCGGTCAGTTTCTTCTTTTAATAATACTCAAAAGTCCACAAAGGAATAAGCTCCTTATTGTTATGATAATGACAAGTTACAGTCAGCACTCAAAACCCCCTCTGCTAAGTTATACCTATCATATGTGCTTTTATACTACGTACTACGTATCCATTTTCCCTTTAATGTGTCCGTTTCTATATATAAATAGCTTCATCGTTGATGATTTCTTTGATTTGTATCAGTATCAGCAATGTAAGTAGTGGGTTGTTCTTATTTTCTTGTTTTGATCATTCTTTCTCTGATTTTCGCTCCTGGGATTTGCTCTTTATCTAATACAACGTTGTTGATTGCACTGTTGATGGGTTAGAACTTGGAATTAATGTGTTATAGTTGTTAGTTGTAAAGGTAGCTTCTTTCTCTGATTTTAACACTGGCTTTTGAGTGGTGAATTCATCTACAAGCATTGGAATCTTTCAATATCGTAAAAATTCTGTAATTTTAGTTCAAGTTCTTAGGATGTTGGATTCTTGATATTGTTGCAAGATGTTTGTCTTAATTAATGACGTTAGTAATCCTATGTTAAGACTTGCTACTGCTTCTTCTTCTTCTTCCTTTTTGTTTCCTGCATAGCTAGTTTTTCCCAGACTTTGTCTGATCGTGTCTTCATCATTATCAAACAGTACAGTGAGTGAACAGAAATGAATGATCACATAGCACTGGAACATACTCTTAATGATATACTTGAGGTGATTAAGCCTCTACGGGAGGATTGGGCTGCAAGATCTAATGTTATCGAAGAGTTGAAAGCTGTTATTGCATCTATCGAGTGTTTCAGAGGTATTCCTTTTGATGATTTTGCTCAAATGTGATGTTTGTTTTAATTCATATTCATTGATAAATTGCTCACAGTAGTTTGTTTGATCTTCAAATGCCGGGTTATGTAGATTAACTATTGTAAGTTTTTGCATGAATTTGCTTGATTTGAACAGTAATCATCTTAAATTTGGTAAGGAGCATGTTTATATCATAGGATTGAGTGGACTCCTATTTCGAGTCTTGTCTTAGTTAGTTCTATTTAGTCATACATGACACATGCTCAAAATCAATATCATCTCCTTTTCCAAATCCTGCTGCAACATTACGTCTTTCTCACATGCCGGAAATGGCCTACAAATGGGGAGAATCCTGGAACAAAAGGAGAGGTAGGTAACCAACATCTACGAGAGACATAATTGACAAGTACTATGTTGCTTTCGAACACAATTATTACCTGGTAGTGGTGCGGAAGAACCTCTGTAAAATATTGATATTTTGGCAGAACCTTGTCAGTTTGAGGATCAAAAATGAAATTTCACGGAGAAACATACAATACTTTCTTTGTCATGCCTGTTATCCGAAGAAGATGCATTTCATGAAGTTACTTTTCTTACCAATTTGCATGAACGTTTCTATTTGGACAAGGTTGTTTCAGATGTAAAAGTATTATGGTACTGCTGAGGAACTTATTTAGTTGGCGTCGACAGGTGCAATCGTGGAGCCCTTTGGATCATTTGTGGCCAACCTCTTCACTCGATGGGGAGATTTGGATATTTCTATTGTGCTTGCAAATGATTCTTATATTTCATCTGCTGCAAAGAAGCGTAAACAGATTTTACTTGCAGAGTTTCTAAGAACTTTGAGGCTGAAAGGTAATTTACTTTCACTATTTTAAGCATCCACATGATAATATATTCATCACAAACACGAGGGCTGTGGCTCAGCCTGGTAGAGCACCTTGTCAACATGTACACTGATCCTGTTTTGTTCCAGACCTTTAGCACTTTGTTACATAAGAATTTGTTTTTTGCAGGTGGATATCATAGGTTTCAATTTGTTCCGAATGCAAGGGTTCCTATCCTGAAATTTGAAAGTGGCCGGCAGAATATTTCCTGTGATGTTTCAATTGATAATCTGCATGGTCGAATGAAGTCCAATTTCTTAATTTGGATCAACCAGATAGATGGTCGCTTTCGTGACATGGTCTTGCTGGTACTTTCCAGGAGATGAACATGTACTTTTAATGGAAGATGTGCAAACTTTTCATTAATTCTGGCTTCTGTGCAGGTCAAGGAGTGGGCCAAAGCTCACAACATCAATAATCCAAAGACTGGAACATTAAATTCATACTCTCTCTGTTTGCTTATTATTTTTCATTTTCAGGTACAACTTCTCATTATATTTTTCCTTTACCTCCTTCCTGAACCTAATTATCAGCAACAGAAGAAACTTGTCATATGAACATGATCATATATTTTTCCGTATCTTCTGTATTTCTTCTTTCTTTTACTCATTTCAAATATGATCAAAACAGTACTGAAAACTTCCGGTTCTTCCTTTTCTTTTCCGGGGTCTTGCAGACTTGTGTTCCTGCTATTCTACCTCCTCTGAGAGAAATATACCCGAGAAATGTTATTCATGATCTTACAGGTACTTTTTGCGCCCAAAAACCTAAATAAGTTCGCTACACTTTATCTAATCGACTTGTAGTTTGATGTTTTCCATGCAGGTGTTAGAACTGCTGCGGAGAAACGTGTTAAAGAATTATGCAATGCAAACATTTCTAGATATATGGCAAAGAGAAACAGGCCATTTAACCGAAGTTCTCTATCTGAACTTTTCATTTCCTTCCTTGCAAAGGTAATAATTCCCGTCCAGTTTCAATTCGCTCGAAGCTATGTTATGCATTTGAGATATAAAACTATTCCCAACTTTGAATTAAGGAATTGAGGTTTTTTTCAGGTTTCCCCTCCTATCTTATCAAGTTAATATAGTAGTTTAGGATAATATGAATCTATGCATATTTACACTTTAAAATCCCATGGATATATTTGGATATCGGGTGTGTTAGTGATATAAAAGTTAGTCTTATCGTTTCACTTAACTACTTAAACTTTGATACTGAACGGTTTTTTTGATAACCTACTCAACAGGTAACTATAATGAAATGTTACGCAAAGCTCTAATTTTGTTTCCAATGTGAGAGCTGCCTGAAGTTCGTTTCTGTTAATATTTTTTCCGTGATTAATCTATTTTAAGTTGTCCAGTTTTCTGATATTAGTTCAAAGGCTATGGAGCTAGGAATATGCACTTTTACAGGGCAATGGCAAGATGTTAGAAGCAATACGAGATGGTTGCCAAAGACACACGCACTCTTGGTAACTCTCTTCTATCTTTCTTTCTCCCACATATATTTCTGCTGTTATTCTTGGTGCTGATTTGTACTCTGCCTCTGCTGTTAGATTGAGGATCCTTTTGAGCAGCCAGAGAACACCGCAAGGGCTGTCAGTTCTGGAAATCTAAAAAGAATTTCTGAAACATTTCAGATTACTTACCACAGATTGGCCTTGTCCAATACAACCCGTGCTTGTCTCCTTGGCATGTTAGTCAGGCCAGAAGTATCGAATTTCATTGTTGGAACAGCTGTCGGGAATCTAAGTTACCCTCCTTTGCAATACCAAACTACTCAGCAGCAGATGAAGAAGACTACATACTCACCATCACAAGTGCAACATCATTTTCAGAACATGAGACTGGAGAAACACCCCAACTCTTTCATCAAGCAAAGACCGGAAACTCATCCTCACATATCAAATTTTCAACATCCAACACAGAAAACAAGAGCGGGAAGAAATCCCAACCACTTGGTCAAGCAAGGAAAAGAAACTCATCCTAACAAGTTCAGCAAGGAAAGTAATGTAAAAACTGTTACCAGGCAAACACCTGCTCAACAATACTACGGTCAGGGCCAGAGTATTTGGAGGCCAAAACCTGATGGTCAGGGACCCTTGCTGCGAGCGAAGAACAATTGATTTTATCCTTTCTGAAATGCTTACATCAATGGTAATGCATAGAATATAGAATAACGCCAATGAATGTCCGTGGAGGATTGGAATCTTCAACTGAGGGAATCCTTTTCCTTAGGATTCTGAGTCCAAATTATCCCACATTCTCATTAAAAATTCAATCCATTTCCATGTTGTATGGATGATATTAACTATACTTTTGTCATATAATGTGTCTATGCAAGTAATTTTAAAATTGATTAACCTTTTGAATTCATAATAAATTATTAATATATTTTTTGATTTTTTAAAATTTAAAAAGATAATATTCATCTTATATACAATTACTGGTTGTTGGTATCATTTTTTTTGGTTTGGTATTGAATCTGCTTTCAAACTTTTCTTATGGAATCAATTTATTAATAGCCAAAACACTATTCATTTGCTGATAAGATCAAATTATAAGAATCATATAAATGATCGGTTAATAATAAGCCAAATGAAGAGATGTAGTCAAACAAATTATGACCAAATTAAACTCAGCCAATTTATTCAAAGGTGATGGAGGGAATGTGGCGGACCTCGTAAAAAGCTTCACCCTCTACTCCATCTATCACTTCCACCCTTCTCAGTTCTTCATTTATTCTTACGAGTGACAAATGTTGGAGGCTAGTGACCAACATCAAACCTTCTGGAATCATCCTTTAAGGTAGGTGGCCTGTATAGATACAATTTTGGGCATGTATCCAGGCTCTATGTGTGCAAAGAGGAGTTTCAAAACTCTAAGCAAATTAAAATTCTTTAACATGAAAATTAGGTCATGCTAAGTGATTGATGCACCATACGGATCTGAGAACGAGCAGAGAAGAGAACAAAGTTGTTGACTACATTCTTTCAGGTGTACCATGGAGTAGCTGTCCCTGTGTTGAAGATGAAGTGCAATCCTGCGTTTGCAAGGCAAGATGATATTGTGCTGCTGATACTCCATGAATCCAAGGAATTTCTCTTCTTTAGCTTTCAACAAGCACGTCTCGCACAAGGTCATGCATCCGACATGACTCACTTGAATCATTGATCTGCTCACAAGTTCTTCTATGTATCCCTCGCCAACATCTTCCATCGTCTTCTCTCCTCCTTTTCCCTCTTCTTGTGGTATAAAATCTTCAGTTACCCACATTTGAATCAACTCCTTTATCTCGATCTCCCAATCCTCATCAAATTGGGAGAGATTGAGAAAGCATGGCTTTAGCCTCCAAGGTATATCATGATAAGCTAATATCCAATTCACACCCGCATACCGACTCATTTGTTGTAACTTGACGAATTGAGCATTAATATCTGCTTCAACAACTCCTTCACCGACTTACTAGCCAGTAAACCTCCAAGAACAGCAATTGCTAGAGGCAGTCCTCCACATCTTCTCACCATCTCCTTTCCTAACCTTTCAAATTCTGACATGTGGCTTATAGTTGTTTCATCAAAAACTTCCAGACATGCTTTCCTTTTGAGAAGTTCCCAGCCTCGTTCATCTGTCAAAAATGGCAGTTCCACTAGAGAGCTCCTTGGATCTGCATACAACGCAACTTCTCTTGTGCGTGTGGTGACTAAAACTTTGCTTCCTTTCCTTCCTCCGGGGAAAGCTTGTTTTAGGCTATCCCATGCCTCTCCATTCCAAATATCATCGAGGATCAGCAGATATCGCTTCCCTTTCAGTGCGTTTTGCCAAGTCCACCCATGCCAACTATTGAAACTACACGGAGCTGATCTTCTTCATTCGTCAACCTAATTGCGACATGTTAAGGCCCGCGGAAGCATGCTATATGCCCGACCCACGACGGATTGTAGGAGTGCTGGGTTCACTTGTTCTGAGCTTGTGTTCATGAGGTCCATCTCCACGAAAAGGCTTGGCCTTAATGGCTGATGGACTTTCCAAACTTATAAATCACTCAATTTTCTTCTTAATTTTGTATGTGGGATTTTGTTTCCCACTTTGCAGTTGCCTTTTTCTTCTCTTCTTTGTTTTCATGGGCTGCTGCTTTCCTAACACGTCCTGGTCTTTCTCTCTGTCTGCATTTTTCAGGAAGCTTTGCGTTAGCTTGAGTTCAGCTTGCAGTCTCTGAACATGCTCCTTCACACCAGAAAGCAGATTCACTTCACCACCAAGTAAGTTGGTAATTTTGTCAATGGCAACAGAAACAGTTGCCTCTGCCATATCTCTCCAAACTAATCAACTCAAACAACAGATTTCAGAAATGTTTCCAAAGGCCGAAAAAGAAAACTGATTTGGTTTTCAGAATTGGTGGATTGAAATCATATAACAAGAATTATTCTGCCTTTCTTTATAAAAAGTAATATTTGAATTTACTTTTTTTATAATAATTTTACACGTGTTAATATTTTTTTACTTTATTTTAATTTTATTATAATTTATGTTTTAACTAAATTTATTTAATTATATTTTATTTTTCATGTTATATATATATATATACTAATATATGAATTCAAAAATATATAATATAATAATATATGAATATGAATTATAATAATTATGTAATAAAAATAAAATATAATTTAATATAAAAGTTATATTTTGATTTAAATATAAAACTATCTTTTATTAGCAAACATAATAAACCATAAAATATAATTTATTTTTATTAATCACTCTTTTATTATCATAACATATTTTAATTGATTTTTTTTCTTAATAAAAATAAAATAAAAAAATCTATGATAAATATATATGATTCATCATTAATTTTATTTTATTTTAATCAGAAGATAAGTTTTCTGTACAATATTAATTTTATAATATGATATATTTAATTAGCTAAATATTCACAATATAATAATTGATGTCGTATATATTTATTTTGTATATTAATTAAAAAAATTATATCATGATTAAAGAATATATAAGAAACATATTTAACTTTTTATTAATTATATTTTATTTTTAATCAAAAAAATGAAAATTTTATACAATAGTTATATTTGATAAATATGACATATTTAGTTAACTAAATATATAATATAATTATTAATATTATACATAATTAATTAAATTATATCATGATTTGTACATGATAACAACACTGACATGTATTATTGTATATTAATTATGATATTTCTATTATTAAATATAGCTATAATTATCTAGTTACAATAATTAAACTACGGATGTATGATAATATTCAATTTAAAACATTTTACTAATAACAATTCTAAATATACTAAAATTATTGTTTAGATAAAAATTAGTATACATATTAAATAAATTTTTTTATTGATTTACTTGTATTTTACGTAGAAATTAGTATTTATATTTTCAATATAATTATTGTAAAATTCTTCCCTTGAAAGAAAGCTAATAAAGCCCAAAGAAAATTAATAATCTTGCGGTATATTATATATTATACGTAGCAATCACAAATTAGGTATTGTTAATATACAATACATGTGTACCATTAAGCTGCATTTTATAAGGTTAAAAAGGGTCATATGTGATGTAATGCTTTGAGTCAAAATAGGGTATGCTTTGAATTTTACACATGTGGTAACAGTGAAGCTTTAATCAATGGTTGAACAACAAACTAGACTTGTGTGAGTTTAACTTCTGCATGTATAGATCCTTATTTCTGCCCTCTGATTTACGATGTGGGTTTTCCTTCTCTGTCTTTCTACTGTTTCTGTTTCCTTTTCCTTTCTCCCTTCTTCCTTCAACAGCTTTCTGTTGTTTAACATAATTTTCTAGAAATGCTTTCTTCCTGAGAAGTTCCCAGCCTTGTTCATCTGCCAAAAATGGCAGTTCCACTGGAGAGCTCCTCAAATCAGTATACAATCCAAATTGTCTGACATGGGTGGTGAAGAAAACTTTGCTTGCTTTCTTCCTTTCGGGAAAGATTGTTTTTAGGCTATCCCCATGCCTCTTCTTTCTAAATATTGCTTACCTTTCAACACGTTTTTTAGTCTCTTAACCAGCTCCTCTTCATTTACTTATTTTACACCTTGTTCAACTTCTAGGTTTGCCTTCATTAAAAAAAGGTCTTTGGCATAGTTGATCAATTTTTGCTTCTATAGACAAACACTTGGAGGACAATATAATATGGTTTTTTCATGGGAAAAGTTATTGGATGTTAGACATTAACAAGGCCTAAAAAAAAAGAAAAAAATTCAGTAATCCATTGAATGAGTATACGCGTTCAAACGTTCAAATAAAAATGAGAAAGGGATTAATGATACAACTGAACCAACAATCTACCAAGTTGATGAAAGTAAAAAGACAATAAGCAACTATAAACAGGAGTTGCCTTTTGGTTCTCAATTTTGTAAACTTCATCTCAAGTGACCATGGCAAAAGAGGTGGTGAACTTTAATGGATGGATTAAGAGTTCACCATGGTTAGCATATTTGTTTCGGCATAAATAAAGAAAATAAAGGAAACTTCACCTGAATTATTTGATGTTAATAATGCTTGGAATATGATCTACAAATGGGATTGAGTTATTGCTTTCGAAGTTTCAAAAGAATTGCAACAACTATATATATTTTCCCATCGATGACGCAAAAATGGGTTGAATACTATTAGTATTGATTTATTTATTTTTCATTTACATTTTTGATATATTTAAAATATTTGATCAAATAATATACGATGAATACAATCTTTTTCTATATCAGAAAGATTTGATTACAATTCAACAAATCATCCATGTGATTAATTTAATATTGTTTATGCAATTTATAAGTAATTGTAAATTAATATGAATAATTATTAATTTATTTTGAATAAGATTAATTTATAATACAAACACTTAAATTATAATTAGAATTATTATTTTATTAATAATGGAATTATAGTTGATACATAAGCTTAGAAACGAGCCAACTCACAAGCTTATAAACGAGCCGGCTCACGAGCTTATAAACGAGCTGGCTCACGAGCTTATAAATGAGCCGGCTCACGAGCTCATAAACGAGCTGGCTCACGAGCTCATAAACGAGCCGGCTCACGAGCTTAAATGAGCCGAATATCAATGAGCTCAAGCTCGACTCGTTTACAAAATGAGCTTCAAAATCAAGCTCGAGCTTGACTCGTTTAACTTAACGAACGAGCTCGAATCGAGCTTTTATCGAGCCGAGACTCAAGTAGCTCACGAACGGCTCAACTCATTTACACCCTTAGCTATAGACATCTATTTATAAAATATATATGTATCATTATCCAACAATGCAATGTTGTATGCATCAAGAATATCATTTTGCTATGTATTTTCCTCTGTTTCTTGTATCATTTCCTTTTATCATCTTTATAAGAATGCGACCATGTTCTGCATTCTTTCTCTGTATAAATTACGATATAGAAACCATCATATTTCTATAAACATTAATATATATGAGCACTTGTAGTGCGTTCGTCATCTCATCCACTGTACTTTCATGATGATGTATGAATGATAATGTAATGAGAATGCATTCATGCTTTGCATTCTCCCTCTGATTTTCCTGTAACATTTCTTTTCTTTTCTGTATGATTGTGCACAATCCTTTTTTGTACTGGGTCCCTCTAGGTACCGATAATCAACTCTCGTAGGAGGCCATATACTATAATTGTAGGGTTCTCTGAACCTCATCTCCATTAGGAGAGCCATTGTAACTGTATGATTCCATTTAAGGAATCCATTATCTTTATGACCCAGTACGCTTTTTATTGATCATTGCATTACATTTGCTCATTTTTCTCCTTCCTTATTTCTCCATGTCATGCCATGAATATAAATATGTTTATGACATGATATGTATGCATGATGTCATGATGCTATGATGAAATTATGTAAGCATCATGATGAAGTATCATGTATCATCCATTTCATACATCATCCATTTCATACATTCAGTAACATTGATATAATGAGATCACTTCATAATGTAAGCACATTAAAATATTGCTCATTGACCTTAACTAGTAGGCCACGATATTAAAATTCATCAACCATTAATCACAATTAACTATCATTACCAATCATGACACATCATAGATAAAATACCTCATTTAATAAATTATAACTATAAATATATTAACTCGTACATTACTATTTTATAACTATATATCAATCTCTGATACCTTAGTGATACTAAAACTCGTAAATCATACTTCTTATACCCATATATCATTCCTTTCCTATCCTATTTTATAACTTCTTATGTTATCATATAATTATGCCTCCCTACTTGTATAATTCATTACATAATATGAAATTAATATACTTTAATGTCATGTTGAAATTATGCAAGCATCAAAATATAATCTCATGCATAAACTATGTTATACAATCAATATGATTTAATATAATGATAATCATTTCCTTCATCAAAATTCACCATATCATAATATCATAATTCTATATATGATAACCTTATTTGATTGATCATGATATTATATAACATCATTTACATCCTTTCATAATTATTCTAAAAATATCAACTATCAAACATAATCATATTATGATAATGTCAATATAAAGAAGAATTTCATCATAAATCAATTTTATCAATATATAAATTCCATGATATAATAATAACAAAATAATCATCACTTCAATCAATCATAATGTTCATCAATAAATGTGAATGCCATACTATGCATTCATACTCAATTACCATCATATATGTTTTCTCTACGAACATGGACTTTAATATCATCCTTATTAAATAGATTGTATTATCATATATTGTAAAGTATCCTCTATGGAATTCATTTCTAAATTTACTTTCATTTTTCATGTTTATAATATAATAAATATATGAAATAAAACATGTAATCACATGTTAATATCAAGGTAAGTTAATAACTTACCTGCCGATCCCTTAATGAGGAATCAGCTAAATAATAGCACAAACCTGTTTTCGCGATTCCATTGTATCCATATTGAAATAATGCTATCTTGCCCCTTTAGTGATGCCTGTGGCAACATTATGATTCAACCATTTAAGAATAAAATTTATAACATTATTAAGGTACTTAGTCATATTAAGATATCATACTTTTATTTCAAAGAATGAATCATGTAATATGTAGCAATCATATGTATATTCTTGCATTTCATTCATACTAAGTTTGTATAAGTCAACTAATGTCATTTGGTTTAGTCTTACATATAACATTGAATTCTCACCTTTAAGTACCATTATCTTCAGTTTATATGCCTTAATGTTCATTATCTAGGTGATCAAATCATTTAACCATAGGTATTATACATTTAGTCAATTGATATTATACATATGGTAAATTACTATTCTTATCAATACACTATAGTATGTATCTCTTTAATGTCTCTTAATAGATGTATAAGATCATGCATTTAAGAATTTTAAGCAAGTTTGTATGATAGATCACTTAAAGACTCAAGTGGGTATGCATATTAAGTTAAAACATATTTTACCTTCTAAGACCTTTGCTCATTTTACAAGAATTTTGCCTAGGTAACTGACCTTTAAATTAAATAATTCTTAGATCATTGGAAACTAGACTTAAAAAGCTTTCCAATGATACATTACACACCCCAAAAATAATCTAATAAGGCCTCCAAACATTGTTTACAAAATTTCCCATCGAATGCTGAAACAAGTTGCTATCACGATTGTGGCATCAACTCCATAATCATGGATTTAAGCAAAAACTTTGCAAACCTGTTGTCACGATCGTGGCTTCAACTCCACGATCATGGCCGAGAGCCCCATATTCATCCAAAAATTACTCCAAAATACCTCCAAATGATTTCCCAATCATTCTAATCCATTACCATGCTCAAAATATCATCATATCACTTCTAAAACTTACTAGAAACATCAATTTAACACCATTTAAAGTTCAATCATTCATCAAATACAATTCATCATTTACAAACCTTAATCATCAACTAAAATGACCCATGAAAGAGATCCAAGTTAGGATTTACCTAGAATTTCATTTGATTTAGCATAATACCAAATTCAATACTTCTACTTCTATATTCTTTCATCTATACATAATCAACTTCATAAAATCAAGATCCCAATTTAACATAGTTTTTATTTTATAAATTTTCCAACAACCCACATAAAAACAACAGAAGAGAAAGAAGAATAAGATTCATAGAAAGAGTTAATCAACCTTTCCTAATACAACTCACCTCCTTTGCTGAAATTCTTCAATAGCCACACTCAAACTTCATGCCAACCCAAGAGCAGAATAAGTTGATTTTAAGAAGAGAACAAGAAAGTAGCAGAAAAGAATGATGCAATAAGAAGCCAACAACTTTCTAACATCTTCTTCTTAATCTCAT